>VZUI01039071.1:0-94024 GCA_013401135.1 Cettia cetti
CGGCGGCGGCGCCGCCATTCGGGGCGGGGGGGCTGCGGCGAGCCCGGGCGGACCCCGGGCCAGGGAAGCGGCTGCCCCGGGCTCGGGCACCGTCAGCCTGCCGGGCTGGGCGCCCCGGGCACTTAGAGAAACCTGGGGTGCGGTTGCTGTTGTCGTCGGTACGGTGGGGGTCTGTCCGCTGGAGCAGTGAAATGTATGCTGGTGCACCAGGGGGTGGAGGTGAGTAAGGCATATGCGAGAAGTACGAGCAGGGAAATTGGAGTTAAGCACAGTGTGAGTATTTGCAGTCTTCATGTATGAGAAGACCTGACAGATACTACTGGAATGAAGTAGGAAGAGGAATATAAAAACCAGGAGAGATAGAGCGTAAAATGGGTGATAAATACATGAAGAAGCGGTAAAGGTTGATAACAGCATGCTTTTTTAATAGGACTGTTACGAAAAGGAAGTTGAGAGGCAACCTTAGAATACACTCCTTTAAATTCCTGAGGAATTGTGGCCCAGACACATTTTCACCTTTAACGCACAGGCATTCTCTTCTGCCAGAAGTTGTCGGGGAACATTTTTTAAGCATTGCAGCTTTCTTGTATGTCCTGCTTGAGTGTGGTCATTGGGTGTGTTTCACCAGTTCGCTGGATTTAGAAAAATAATTGGTAGGGATTTATATCATGAAGCACGCTTGACTTCTGGCTTACAAGAGCTTGTGTTTTCTGACTGTCTTGAATTTCTGTTTTTATTTTTTGTGTATGACTGTCCTTTCAGTCTTACTCTTCAGTGATCACAAAATTTGCTGAACTCTCTCCTAGTGTCTTCTGTCGTCTCCTCTATTGTTTTTCTCTAGGTTAGTTCATCAGATGGATTTTACTGCACTGACTTGGCATTGCACAGCCATAATAAACCTATCGCATTTTTATTCTTTTTTCCATTCCCCTTGGCTATGTTCTTGGGATCTCTGCATAAAATGAGATACTATATCTTCCTAGAATTGTGTCTGGACCTAAGTCTTGAAGAAGCAGCATTGTTGGAAATACTGCTGCTGTGGTAGATGTTTAAAATTAATCCATATGTCTTTAGACTGAGCTAGGAAATGTTAGGGTGGGTACAGCTTGCATCTAGCAGCCTAATATGTTCAGTTGCATTCCTGGTGATGAAGAGCCCCCAGGACAGGAGTACAAATCTTACATCTGCTCAGAGACGTGGGTGCAAACATGTATAGTACAAAATTCCTTACTAGGAAGTTTTAAATGCGATGATGTAAGGAATTATTTTTTCTTTAGGTGCTTACCATTCTCTTTCAGCCTCTGCTCACATTCAAAATTATTGCTGATACTTATTTTGGGAAGATGTATGCTGTTCTGAGGAGTGTTTTCACCCTTCCTGAATGATCATTCTTGCCTGGCTGTGTTTTTTCTGGTTTTCCTTTCCTTCTCTAAGTTTATGATGTTACATTGGGGAAAAATCAATGCCGGATCCCGACCTCTGGGTTACATGCTTTCCCTTTTGTATCTGTTTGTTGTGGTTTGTTTTTTTTTTTTTTTTTTTAATAGGTAACAAAATAATTGATGCAGGCCAAGGACATTCTGTTTACATGCGAAAGAAAGCAGGAACACAGCATCTGTAGAAAAGCAGATGATTGAAAAGTGACTGTTCTAAAGTCATGAACACTAAACCATGAAGATTTATGTGTTAGGTAGTTTTGTTTTGAAAGTAAATGACCTACAAAGTGAGAAGAACGTACCCATCTTTCACTGTGGGATAAAGAAATCCATGGTAATACTACTGTGTACTTACTGTATCCATGTTTCTGCTAGGCCTCCAAAACTTGATGCACTTGTAGGATTATCTTTGCATGGTAGGGGGAAGGTTCTTTTAATTCTTCTGCCAGAAGTAGGGATTTTGAAAACATGTTCCCTGGCACTACTTCTCTAAAGGGGAAAGCAGGAAATGTGGCAGGATCATTGATTCACTGTAGTTGTCTATCTCATTAATAATAAATCCATGCCTTGCCAAGTAACCTGTACATCAGTTGAAGAATCATTGCTTGAAACAAAATATGATGGTTTGAAATAAGAGAAATATAAATGTTGTGTAAATTTTCTCCTAAAATCACTAACAGTATCCTGAATTGGTTGAATTTCATAAGAGATAGATGCTTATGTGATTCTTAAACGTTTAGATTCACTTTGAGTTAAGTAAGATTCTGCCTGAAATACAGTATCTAATTGAACTTAATGGGAAACTTTGTTGTGAGCAGGTTGCTCCTTAACTATTTCTTGCATATTTTTCTGACATGTGGCTGCTGATTGTCAGTTACTGAGTCATCTGCCACAAATCTCTTCAGAATGCCCACTCTGATTTTTCCTTTAGTGCTTGTTTTAGAGTAGGTGGGAAGTGAGATAAATTCTCATAGTTCTTGAGATTTCCTGGTTATTAGACTTTAGCACTGAGATCCAAGAACCCACTGTTCTGGCTGTTGAACTGGAGACTGTTCTTAAGTGAATATGTCCATTTTCCAAGTCATAATGTGAGTTTGGTTACTGAGACAGCTGCAATAGTCAAGTGGACTCAGATCTATATTGCTGCTTTCTTATTTTTCAGTCTTACCATGAGTGTTTGAAATGTTTTATTTCAATCTGGGCATGGTTAGTATTGCTTGTCCTTCAAGTCTATGTGCAGAGTTATTCACTGCCTTGGTAACTGCCTTCAGGCTAGAAGGTACTGTTTTTATCCATTGATCAGGTATTTGGCAGGAGAAAAAGTAGTATAGAAGAAAAGAAGACTAAAATATTTCAGTATTTATGAGAATGGGAATTGAAAATTGAGAATAGTTATCTAGGGTCTCTAATGGATATTTCTCAAAGTATCAGGGCACAGGAGCTTGAGTGGCGATCCTTTTACAAGATTTCTTGAGGCAAGAGAGATTATCTTGATTGGAAAAAGTAACCAGTAGTTTTATTGCCCTTCTTCCAGTCTTCAGAGATACTTTGTTATAGGAATAAATGCAAGAATGCAAGATACCACATTTTGTGTTACTGCTCTACAGCCTATTTTACAAGACACTTTGTGTTTGAGACATAAGAATGAAGAGAGAGAGCTTTAGCATTCACACTTCAAGAGAAGATTTCCCAAGCACCAACTGAACATTGTCTTGTTTGCACCTGATGTGAGACTCAAGCAAGTAGAACTAAAATATACATTGGGTCAAAGCTGCAGTGCCACTTAGTCTGCAAGTGCTTTGCTGTAGGGAGAAATAGCTCACGAGGCTGAAGGGTGATGGACAGAGCAGGCTTATTTGTGTGACAGCAATGGAGTGCAGCACAGCCATCATCCCAAGGAAAGGAAGTCATCTTTGGCATCTTGAGTAGCTTCAAACTACCAGCTGTCTTAGCTCTGTGCTAAAGAAAATGCATCATTGCCAGCTGAATTCAGGATGAGCAATGAGCAACTAGATGGCTGAACAGAAATCATCAGTAGTTTCCAACTCTTAGTGAAGAATTTCGGTTTAGATGATGCAGTTTGTATCACAGATCTATGTAAGTGAAAGCCTTCTGCCAGAAGAGGAATCCTTGTCCACAAGCTGTCTTGTCTGTCCCAAGTATGCATGTTACCCTTGTATCTTCAGTATACTTAGTATAGCATGGTCTGTATTTTTGTTTTCTTTTTAGAAAAGGTGTTCTGGCTTACTGACTGCGCTGTTAGAGGCAGGGTATTAGTAGCAAATGGACAAACTGCAAGTTTAGCTAATGAGCCTTTACCCATTTCGAGTAGATTTAGAACTGATTTGATGGCTTGGCTTGCAGTGCTAACCTCCCACTTTACAAGATTATGTAAACTGGGCTAAAACCGTATCACTCTGGGATTTTTACATTGGTTTGACGAAATTGCTTGTAATATAGCATGGAATAACTAACTTAACTATTGCTGAAATCTGTGCAAATGAACAGGCAGTTTGGGTCCTTTGTCCTTTTCAGCAGCACACCTCAAGGAGATCTTGAATGAGCTTGTGGATGAGAGGATGGGTGTTGAATATCTGGTGTCATGCTGTTGTGGTATCTGACAGATTTTTCTTTGCAGAGCATTTTTTTTAATGCTTGCATGCTCTGTATTCTTGCAAATGCTCTCCCAATTCATATAAGAACCCAGGTGACTATCTTACATTGTTTTTACTTTAAATTAATTTGAATTTTTCAGGACTTTGGCTTCTTTTTTACACCATTATCTAAACTGTTCTTTCAGGTAGCTTTCACTTCTGTCTGCAGGCTGTTTTGTACTGCACCTTCACAAAAAATAGTTGTTATCCACTAGATTTCAGTATTTCACATGTCAAAGTAAAACTGTTGCCCTTCAAATGTCTTATCACTTAAAATTCAGGCTTTCACTGAATCCTTGCATATTCTTTGCTATTTTTGTCCCAAACTATGCAGTTCAAAAGATATTCCAATGTAGGCATGCAATCCACAAATTTTTTAGACTGTTGGAAAGGGAATATTCATGTCTGCTTTTTCCAAAGCAGAGGAGTTTGTAATTCAAATCAGGCACTTAGCAGATGATGTCCGAGTCTACATACAAAAAACGATAGCATCTTTCTTAATATATGTAGAGATTTGCAGGAGGGACACCAGGCATCTTTTTATCTCTACAAAATCTTACAAGGTAGAGTTTTGATAAACGTTTCTTCAAAAGGCAATGACATATTGATCTTTCAAGAAGAGAGAATGCATTTGGAACATCACATCTAGCTTTTTTTTGTGTAGGCACGATTGAGTGTAGAAATAATTCTCTAATTTATAGTTTTGTATTCCAAAGCATAGCACCATCTGAAAATATTTTTTGCCTAGTTACCTATATTTCTTTGTTATTTGTCTTCAAAAATTTTCTGTTCTCTATTTAAAATTCTGAATTAAAAACCACTTGGATGACTGGTCAACTTAGTAATGAGTTGTATTTCTTCATGGTTTTTTGTTGGTTGTTTTTTCTTGCACATGATTGTTTGATGGCTGTGCAATGTGTAGCACAATTGAGCACGAGTTGAAACAGTAAAAATTCCTTGCGTGGTCCTAAATGACATTAGAAGTGATACCTTTGAAAATATCAATATGCAAAATCTTTTGGGGGAGAAAAAATAATTGTATATTTATTTTTCTAAAGCAGTTTTGACTGCTCAGAAATCCATTATAATATGCATTGGAGACTTAAGAGAAGTTAAGTGAGAATATTCTGATATTTATGGACTAAAGCCACCCATGTTACACTCTGGATTATGCATTCAGTGTCAGAATTTGATCACTGTCAGAGATGGGCTGTAGGTGGTACTGTCTGTATTTCACAATGTGGAAGCTGCTATGACACTAATTGTCTGATGCAGAATTTGCTTTGGAATTTCTTTGGGTTTAAAATTATTTTTTCCAAGAGTAAGTTTAATTTAATTCAATTCAAGAGTAAGTTTAATAGGCATTTCTTGGGGAGCAAGATAGGACACATATTATTGATCCTTTTTGTAAGGAATAAATTTAGGCTGTGCTTAGGTGTAGCGCTAATTCTGCGTATGCTGTTGTCTTCCTGGATTTGCAGGGAGCCTAAACCATTATCTCAGTAATGAGAGGTTTGAAAAAATACCGGGATTGTTGGTTTGAATGCCAGCACTTTTGTATCTGCTTGCACATGACATTAACAAAGCTACCTGACTAGTGTGCATCTCTGAGTTCTGAATTGGCTGCTGCATTCCTGATACAGCTGGAAGCTGCAGCTTCCCCTTACTTGTATGAAAGAACTTTCCTGGTAGCTCCTGTAAGGTAGTTTGGTATCACCACATACATGTGGGATACATCTAGGAGAAGCAATGTAGTAATAAATCTCTCATTAAAAAATGATGCTTTTTTATATAAATTAAGCTGCTTTTGAGTTTGCAAACTGTCTTACTTTTGTACTAAAAAAGAAATAGACTATGCCTGTTCTTTAAAGTTTTTTCTGTATGAAGACCTAGGGATTTGGGTCTTCAATTACACTTACTCTGCGCTTTCTGCACCAGAATGTGAGAGGTGGGGTGGGTGGAGAGAGAAATGTTGCATAGAAGTGCATTTCTTCTGTTTTTAGGAAGAATGCATAGGAAAAGGTTTAATGTTTAAACACTGGCAAAAAGGACTACAGGGAAAGCAGGCAAGAAACAGCAGGTCACCATAGTAATTAGTATCAACCAATGAGAAAGGTCATGCTTCCTGGTCTAGGACAATACTTGAAAAGGAAGAAGGGTTTAAAAAGATTTCTGTAATTCAATTTGGGCTGGAGGGGGAGAAGGTCAAACCAAGAACTTTATATGTGAATGTGTGTGTCCAAAAGCAACAAGGAAGACTTTACTAGTTCAGTAGTTATTGAAATGCTGGTGGATGTGGGGATTCCCTGGGAACAAGATTTTTGTCTTGTTTCTGGGTTGCTACCCAGATTTTGTCGGTGAACAGTGTTAGATGTTTGTGCATTATTAAGGTGGGCACAACAAAGTGCAGTTGGAAATCATTTCAAAGCAGCAACTCCTTTAGGTTTGTACGCTTTAATTCTTCTCTTTCCTTGCGCGGTGACAGTGGAGGAGGGTGTGCGTGTGTAAAGGAACTTGTCTTAGCAATGGTCTCTTTCAGAGACCATGTATGGGTAAAGCAGTTTGGCTGGTTCAGCTCCTGCTCCTCCCTCTCGGGGAGCTGAGCAGAATCTTTTCTGCTGAAAGGGTTGTTCCACTTTCTCCTTTCTATATTTGTCCAGCAGAGCACACTGGCTCACCAGCAGTGTGGCTGGCCTGGTGGGCATTTGCTGAGCCCACCACCGCCAGGGCTTAGAGTCTCTGCTACGTCCGTCTGTCTGTCTGTCTGTCTCTGGGGACGACTAGTGTTCCAAGTGAAAGGTGATCTGTTTGTGGATGTTGTATTTTTTGTAAAATGCAGTTTATCCAAATTTGGGAGTCTAGGGACTGGAAATGGAGGAGTTGTCTTGCAGGGACAGTTTGTAGTGGGTGGCAGTGGCATCAGAAAGACACAAGATTTAACCTCCAAAAGAGCTGCTGTCTTCTGGGATGAGGATTTTAATCTCCCTTCCTGCTTTGGGGAGTGATTAGCCAAGGCCTGTATCCTTCCATAAAAGGTCTGTTGTCGCTGTCTGCCTTGAAGATTAATGAAAGCTAGATCCTGTCCTGGAAGATCTGAGTGCTGTCTTTGCTTGTTATGGGCAGTGGGGATTAATGAGGAGCTAGACCCTGCCCTGCCTAGTTTGGAATCAGGAGTTGGGTGTTCAGGGATAGGGCTTGTAGGAAATACCTTGTTAGGAAGGGCTCTAAACTTGCAGCTGAGATTTTCCTGATGTGTGCTTGCATAAACTTTGTGTTAAGGCCCTGCACACATTGAGATGACTATTCACAGTTGCTTTTTTTTTTTTTTTTAATAGCAGATCAGATGAACAAATAGTGCAGAAAGTCGGTTAGCTGCTACACTGTAGTAAACTGTTGGTTGGTACAATCTTATTTGAGTAGCAGAAAGGTGCTCAAAATAGTGGCAGCAATTGAATACACCATTAACTGTGGCAATAATTTTTTGAGAGGGAGAAAGAGGGCAATTGTTTATAGGGTACTTCTGAATTTTAAGAAATACTGTCTCCTTAAAAATTGTGCTGTCTTTTGAATATCTATGCAAATAGGCACCAGCCTTTTGTTTCTAGAATTTGAGAGAGGAAAACATTGTTACAGTTGTGAAATTGATTTTAACAAGAGTCTGCCTTTTTTTCTTGAGAACTATGTTCCCTAAACTCAGTTTGAGTTATTTTTCTTTCCTACCACTGCAGTGTCTTCAGTGTATTTCCTCTTGAGAAAGCTGTGTGTCTCTTGAATTTGGAAGGACATTCTGGAGGCAAATTGGTGGATGTCAGCTGCCTGGCAATGTCTGGATTGTACTGATGTCTGCAGGCAGGGACCTGTAATTGTTGTGTGACTGAGGGTCATCTTCTTGACCTGACTGAACTCAAGCAGCTTAGTTGTGGGGCTGTGTTGTGATCATTCTGTTTAATGGGAACACACTGCAGTAGTTTTTTCTATCTTCATGTGGAAAACCTATGGAATTTGTTGTAAATATACAGCCTGTGGAACATTAAGCTTGTTACCCGAAGTGTCTTGATATTTTGCCTAATTCTGGCATCCTCTGCTAGAGTTAGGCCCTCTGCCTGCCTGTCTTCCCACTTTTCCAATTGTTGACTCCCTAGCTGACAACCTTTCATTCACATGAGTTACCAGTTAAAAGCAAATCTTGGTACTGTATGAGGCCAGTGATTGGAGTTTTATGATTCCTTGGCTTTCAAGTGTTTTCTTGTAGCATAATCACCTTTTCCTCCAAGTAGTCTTGGAGCAGGAATATGATTAGGCAGTTTCAAAGGCCTCTTGGAAGTACACTATTGCATGTTTAAAAATACTGTGTGTCTGTTCTGTGAAAGATACCATGATAAATGGACAGAACTCTGAATAAATAATAAATATATGTGCAGCAAGGGTGTTTGAGTAGTAGAGTGTGCTGGGGAATTTCAATTGTACCATTTTGTTAGAATCTTCCTAAAGGCAATATACAATGTATGAGAAAGTGCCACTGCTCTGAGCTAAGCCAAACTGGCAAGACAGGAAATATTGTTTGCTGTATATACTTTTGTGTTTAAGGGAGAATACCAAATAATCCATTGTGTTACCTGTCACACAGTTCCTGTCTGCAGAAACTGTTCAGTCACAGTGGGAGACAAATTAACTTTTGTCTGATGCCCTTTGAAGGTACTGAAATTGCATAGAAAGGTGTCATTTTTTGTTCTCTTCTTGCCCTACTGCTTTTTTGGCCTTTTTTTTTTTTAACAAAAATAAACCCTTTTTAAAAATATTGTAATTATGCAGTTGAATAATAAAGTTAGGTTAAGGGTGGACATACAGGAGGATTACAGAAATTTTGAATTAAGTCCATTGTGCATTTCAAATTGATGAAACTTAAAACTGCTATTGTAAAGTAATTACAGGTGTTAAACTCCAGGAAGAATAAATAAAAGTTGGAAAACATTTACTTGTGATGTTAAGAAGTTAAATCATATTGTTTAATTAAGAATATGGAGTGACATGTCTCTAATATCTGAGGCAGTCCCTTGACAAAGAAGTGGAATAGGGAAGAAGATTTTATGGAAGGACATGTTTATAGTTCTTACAAGCATAGTGATTTCTTAACAGAAGCGGTGGAAGCCTTGTTTATCACTTGAGGCCTTAAAAAAGGATCAATCAGTAGAGATTTAATTGTGTGAAATTCAGTACTTAAATCTGATGATCAAGAGCAATGAGTAATTTAAATGAGCATCTGCCAGTGATTGCTCTGAAAGAGGCTTGTGCCATTTTTCATGCATTTTTCCTTTCCTTTGTGCTACCAAGAATGTGTGGTTGTGCAATGAATTGAATCTAGGAGTATGTCTGGGTTTAATCTATGATTTTCCTGTTGTTGGTGGTAGACAAGATCACACCTTGACCATTTCCTTTCTCAGGCATGTTACACAGAGGTGGGGGATGGACAGCTGGTGAGAAAAGAGTTGTGCACTATTCTTTTGGCAAGAGCACCAGCTTAAACTGGATCTATAGCAGGAGTATCTCAATCTATTCCTTTGTATTCCTTCTCCATTTCTATTGAATGTTTATGGAGAGCTCATATCCAGTCTTCTCAGCTGTATAACCTGAAAATATTAACTGAGAATTGTTTGCCTGCTGGGGCACATGTAATTTGGTTCTAGACAGGGAAGTCCTAAATGTTGTCTTAACTCACTTCTTAATGAATGCAGTATTTGGTATATGCTGTGTTTGATGCTGCTCTACAGAAAGCCTTCTGTTCTTTTGGGAAATTGATGAGCTTTGCTGGCACGAGGACAGAGAGAAAATTACGTTGCACATAGACTGTAAGGTTTTGGAAGTATAAGTTGTTTCCAGAATCTAGGCATGAGGTATAGAGAATCCAGAAAGATATTTATTTTATATCTGTTCTGCCTGCTCATGCAACCAAAGCTGTATTGTAGCCCTTGTTTTTGCCATAAAGTTCATAAAGTCTCTTCCTGCTAGCCCTGGAAGACTCCTAGTAGGTGTCATACTGTGCCTTCCTGTAAAAGTGAATGGAAATGAACTGATGGATGTGTGTAAGTGAAGAACATCTGAAAATACATGCATAAGACTTCAAGCAAGTACTGACCCTCTAGCTCTTGGCAAAGTATATTGACACTCTTGATCCTTCTCCACACATCCAGCATTACATTTGTGGTTGGTAGTCACACAATAATGGTGCTTCATGGCATGTGTTCATGTCAGTAGATCATAAATGATTTTTTTAGTACAGTTTTTCTGTATCATTTACAGTTGTATGTTTTAGATACTATATAAAGATACTGAAGAGGGGAGTAAATCTTGCAAAAAAGAAATCAAAGTATATACAAATGATGACAAATGAGAAAAGTTCAGAGATCTGGGCTAGAAGCTTAGTAAGAACTGCTTTGCAATGAAATGGTTACATTTTGTTAAATTTGTGGTTTAGAGCAATAATGGGTCATTCCTAAGTAGGTGTTCCCACAGCAATGCCAGCAATTGCCTCTGATGGAGAAAAAGAAATAGTATGAAATATTTTTTAAAGCTTCAGCTCTGTACATCCAATATTAAATCTCTTCAGCTGTTAATGAAAATTTTTTGCTATTAAAAGTGATTTGAATCAATATTCATTGTTTATAATAGAGCAGTAACTCCAATTTTTACAGATGTAAATGAATGTGATTTGAATCCATTTACTTCTGCAAAGGATTTACCGTGTGCCTGTTACAAAATGAAGATAAAAATAATTGAGCATATTTTTACTCTTTGGTTTGCAGGCGTGGCAATGGCAGATTCTGCACGGTAGAGTTCATGGCAAGTATTTGTCTAATATAAGCCAAGCAAGACACATACAAGCTTCAGGTAAATCAGTCTTTCTTAGCTGTGCTTCTTTGAAATAAAATAAAAATGTTTTTACTTCAACATTTTGCAAATACAGAATTTCAGACCTACTCAGAATTTTGTATACCGTTCAATTCTGATCTTTGAAAATTGGAACATTTCAAAATTATTTTCCTCCTGAAGCTAGCAGTAGATGCTGGAAACAGCCATGTACACTGTGTCCTCCTTTGGCATTTTAGGTGTGGTAATACCGAATAGTGATTGCATTTGAAGATCTTTGTGGGGACCTGCAATACATCCTTATTCTCTGTTTGCTTTTGAACCTATTCCCTTTTGTACTATCAGAAAAAAGGTGTGTAAGTATCCTGAATTTTTAACACAGCCATGCAAGCTGTGTCTGTCTAAGCATTGTGCAGGGATGGTTTCCCCATTGAGATTTTTTTATCTTGCCTTTAAAGATAGGTAAGTCAAAGGTGTTAGTGTTTGGATCTTGTGGCTGAGATGGATGACATTGTTAAAGTTCAGTTGCTTCTAGGAGTAAGCTTAGTGGTTAAACTGAGAATATTGTTTGTGTTCACTAAAACTCAGTCTTTTACCCAAAAGAAGACCAAACTCTTCTGTATAAGACAGGTCTTCCTGTGGCACGTAGAGTCTCCATAAAGCAAAACATGAATGCAGGGTTTCTGACCTTCACTCAAAAAGTAAATGAAATCTTGCTTTTCTTTGTACCTTCTCTATTTGCAACTCCTGTATGTTTTGAGAGTCCCTTAATACCATAATCTGTAGAGAGAGAACAAGCTAAAATCTTTTGTTGGTGAGATTCTTTGGATTTCATTAACAGACAGAATTTTTTTTTGTGAAGTTGGTTTAGGAGGATTTCAGTTGAAATGCAACTGTAACAATGTGTTGATACTCCTGACTCTGATTAAATACATTCTGTCACTAGTTTTCAAAATACCTTTTCACAAAGAAATAAGATTGTTATTTTTACTTTGTACATATTTGTCCATATTCTACAAATGGAAACTCTTACGACCAAAAAGTTGCTATTCAGCCACATAGTTAATAATAGAAGTTATGTCTGCTAAGCCCCAGTCCCATGTTTTCAACAGTAGATCGTAGAATTGGTTTGTATTGTTCAAGTGTGTCTTTGACGCTTTCATTTTGGATTGTAAGACTTAATGATCAATCTTGGAGGTGTTAGGGCTGTTAAGTGCTGACTGGACATGGAACAGACATTGCAAATATGATCAACATTCCAAACCTTAAGTATTTTATGATGTTAGAGTAACTTGAAGTATAGCATTTTAAATGTTTTCATGTCTTTTAATCTTTATCTGCGGTGGTCCCAAAATATGCACCTTTTCTATTCTTCATTCTGTTCTTCCTATTACATCTGAAGTTGAAAAAACTTACATTCGTATAGTAGAACATACTGTCATGAGTAATTCAACTTGCTAACTGTATGGTTTGTCTGCTACCCTGTATACCCTTTAGTATTTGTGCTGGCAGTACTGAGAGAAACAGTGTTTGTCAGCTCTGCCTGCCAAAATAAGTTGAGCAGGCGCAGTGGCTGAGCTGTGGCCTCACATTGAACAAGTAGCTTCTGGTGCTGAGAGATTTGGGTGGTGTAAAGATTGCAGTAGAAGGGCACTTCTCAGATAAAAAAGTACATCTCCTTCTCTGGTAAGGTTTTTATACCATAGGAGCTTCCCCTTGCTATCCCTGTTGTGTTGTTGCCTCATTAGTAAGGGTTGCTTCAAAGTGACACTTTCTGTGGGTTGTGGCCTGAGCTGTGCAGTGATTGAAACTTCCTCTGGTTTGTGTAGGACTGGTGGTTCGGTTCATAATCTGTGTAGTGCACTTGCTCCGTCGCTCTTTGATGCGTCGTTATCTTCCTCTTGTACTACTTCCAAAGTTCTTTCCATATTATCAAATTTTTGTTATTGGTCAAGTGGGCTCCTAAAAGTGTGTAAATCTGCAGTGAGTCCAGGCTGAATGCTGATTTATGTGAGAGACTGTTGACGCCAGGATGTATCTGAGGTTGAGCTATGTGGTCTGTTTGATCCGTTGGCCTCTTTAATTGCCAATGGTAACCTTGACATCCATAAATATTAGTTCCTGGAAAGTGTAATGAGAAATCGGAACTAACTGGTCTAGACAAAGTGCTGACTGTGACAGTAATTTCATTGATTGGAATCCATTAAATGATCTGATATTCTCTTAGATGGTCTGGGCTGCTGGTGAGACAGAAGTTTTACCACTTAGTAGACAAGCAGTATTATTAGATTTATTGGGCTCATATCCTTTGTCTAGTACTTAGTGGATAGAGCCACTTGTTTTCATTACCAGCTGAAGTTCTATTTATATTATATTGCATATCAAAAGTTGCAACTGTTCATCAGTGAGAGTATATTTTGTCACCTTTAGATCTGGCAGGGCCATTAAATCTAAGCATTAATCCTTTGTTTTTCTACATGGAGTACTCAGGTAGTGTCAGTAGTTCTTCCCAGCTTTGTGCAGTAGTTGAAAGTGACAACTGTACTCAACTGCAACCTTAGGGGACAACTTCAGGAAAATTTTTATAAAAGCTGTGACGAGAGGTCTGAATTTACCTCTGGGGGCCTGATTTCAGAGTCTGAAAAAGATTTTAGCCTGCTAGTGGCTGCAGATTTCTTCCCAGGGGAAGATTTCTTGGGGGAGCCTTTCTCTCTCGGAGCAATTTTTGTAAACAGCTGTCCTTTTCTCCAGTGGTGCAGTGCCTAGCATTGCTGCTTTTCAGGCTGTCAACCCGGGTTCAATTCCCATTCTAGTAAAACCAGAAAGACAGTCAAACACTCAACTGTACAAAAACATTTGAGAAAAGGACAGTTGTTTACAAAAATTGCTCCGAGAGAAAGGCTTCCCCAAGAAATCTTCCCCTGGGAAGAAACTCATAGCCACTAGCAAGCCAAAATCTTTTTCAGCCTCAGAAATCAGGCCCACATACCCCATTAATTGTTTTACTGACCACACTAAGAACACCCATGCAGCTCTGAAAACAGTTGGCTATCAGCATCAAATGCTGGATGGGGAGAACCTGCTTTGCACAAGAGCTTACTGCCCCATCAGTTAATTATAGAAGTGACTGTGCTGCACACATGGCTAGCAGCACTCAGTAGTTATGTATAAACCTTAGTCTGAGGGATCTAAGACCCAATTTTTCCTGAGAAGAAACACAGTTGTCAGATGCTTTGGCCTTTGGGCCAGGTTTGTCTGATGTATCAACTTGGATAAATTACTCAGTGTATTTATGTTCTTGCAATTAAATAAACCATACTAAAACAATTTCTGATTTAAGAGCACTCTCCCAGGCTTTCTACTGGTGATTGTCAGATTTGCTGCTTGTTTTTTGAAGTTTTTATTGTCTTGGATTTTGCCTTTGATTCAGTGAACTCTGTATTTTTTTCCAAAGGTATCCAAGAGTTATGGGTTCCTCTGGCTATGTTAGCTGCACTTTTGGTTTCTTTGAAGTTTTTAAATTAATTCACTAGAGTTGCAGTTACATGTGCAAAAATGAAGATTTTCTTTTTAACATCAAAAAGTTGTTTATATAGCTATTCTTAAGTATTCACAAAATAAAGTAGCTGTGTGTTTAATTTTTTTTCCTGAAAGCTGATTATCAAAGGAGTATAACTTAACATATAAGCAAAAAAATTGTTACGTGTTGTTTTGAAGACATTAGTTAGGCATGAAGAAGGTCTGTTAGCAGGAGTCTGAGACCATTTTTCTGGCCATAAATGAATATTCTGTAATTAAACTTCAGAAAAGCAGAGGAATCTGGCTGAGGTGGAAGAAGTGTCTTAAGGTAACATTTGCCTCAGTCACTAATTGGAGCTTCATAACCCAGAATGTTGCTATGAAACAGAACAAAAAAATATATGTAAAGTGTTCTGTGAGCAATAGTCAGTTTGAGTAATATTCTAGGAAAGAAAAATTCATAATTTTGAAAATGCACATATCATATAACTGTGCTATGTCTGTCAGGATTCATGGATTGGATTTTGTTTTCAATAAATACTATAAGAAAATTAATTTTGTTCTTGTGTTTAGGATTCTTTGTTCCTTTAGAGGCTATAGTACTTTATTTAATAAATTGAGCAAATTGGAAGAATTCAGAAGAATTCAAGAGATCTCCCTTTGAAAAAGAGGGCACAAATACATGTGATAAATAACCAAGTATATTACATAGCAAGTTAGAAGAGGGTGTGGCTCACTTATTCTCACTTACTAAAAAAAATACAGAACAAAGGTTAAGTAGGGGCCTGCAAAGCAGTCAAAATGTGGGAGCTCAGATAGCCTTGTGTAATGCTTCTCCTTGCTGGTGGATGCAGTTTTTAGTTTGGTATCTTTAGATAAGTAAATAAATTTGGATTTTCTGTAAAATACTGCTAGGCTGACATGAATGTAGTTCTGCAAAATAAGCCAGGAGGAGCAGAGAGGAAATTATTTGAGGGGGGAAAAAAGTCAAGAAACCTCACAAATAAAAAATCCCAAGTTTGTTTTTTAAATATGGACTAGCTTGTGTTGAGAGTCTGTTACTGAGTTTGCAAAAAGAGAACTCTGAATCATGAAGTAGCATCTCCAATTTATGAGGTGCTAGTACAGAAAATCTGTATGCTTCCTGCTGATTATTTGCTTAATAAGTAGAAATAACATTTTTTATTTGTGTTGTTCAGTTCTGTGTTCCCTATTGCAGTGCTTTTTGATCCATTTCCAATTTATGCAGTTGAACATTAAGAGTTCCCCTCTGCAGGTTCATGGTCATCTCTTAGTGCTGCAGCTGTCAAAATAACATCAAATAGGAGTTTAGGATTGTGGCTACTGTCGTTGGTAGCTGCTTCTGTTGTGACAGCCAAAAAGGCAGATAGGTGGCATAAGTCCACTGAACATTGCTAGGAAGCTCTAAGAGCTCTGTTTTCAGCCATGTTGTGTTTGCAAGCCATTTTTGTGCACCCTTTCATTTACCCTGTTTATTTGAAATATGCAACTTCAGTTTTGACTCTTGTCTAGGGTTGTTACCATCTCATGATGACTTCTGTGATTAAAAATACGCTTCACTTTCCCAGGCAGAGCTCATGTAATGATTGTTATTGTCTGATGTTAACTCTGGAGTCCTCAATGTGTTTTCCCTTATCTTCTAGAGTGAAGACTGGAACGCCTGGAGGGAGGTGCGTAGCTGCAGGTATGAACCAACTAAAGCTTGTTTCCCTCAGCTGTGTAGTAGAGCTTCCTTTCAAAGGTTTAGAGTGATGTTGTTTTTACATTCAGTGATGAAAGCAGTCATTTTCCACTGCAGTGAGCAGTGCTCCCTGAACCTTAAACTCTGCAGTTTCCTGCCTTTGTACTACCAAAGGGGGTTGGGAGTGTTAACAGTTCAGGACTGTGACTACTAAGTCAATAGACATCTTTAACTCCATCTATAATTTAATAATTTTGGAAACATAACTGCAAAGTAGAAATACATGTCTTCACAGTAATTTCTTGACCAGAACAAATCTGCAGTATTCTGTAATACATGAAACCCTAAATGTGAGTATTAGTGGAACAACTTCTGGGCTGAGACAAATTTGATTATGTGCAGCAGAACAGGAACATAGTCTAGTATGAAAATGCATGGAGTCAAATGTGAGGATCTTCTGGTGCAATTTTCTTAGTGCTAGAAGTCCAGTTAGGGGGGTAGATCCATGTGACAGCAGAGACAATTGCCCCTACTGTTTCCAACTGAGAGTTTAGTGCTGTGTCCTTTAGTTAATGTTTGGTTCTCATGGTAGCTTGCATTATAGATGGAGTCAGCTTGTCAACCCAGTAAAAAGCTCTTCTGTGATCTGGTTGTTTCTCTGGTTTAGGAAGTTGGAATGATTTACTGTGTGGTCAGAGGAGTACAAAAGAACATATCAAACTGTTTGTACTGTGCACCTCAAGAGTTTCGATTCACTTCTGAGACAACTGACCTGTAACTGCTATGTTAAGTAACATTATCAGTATCACCACAACCAAAGTTTGGTGATTTTTGTTCTTCCAGTGAATTACCTCTGCTATGGCAGAAATATTTAAGATGCCTTGGTCTGTAGACAACCAGGGAGAATTGAGGTTTAATATTATCTTGAGGAAAGATTTGTTTTCTGCTATGGACAGATATTTGCTACAGTTTTCATAAATACATTGGGAAGGATTTAGTTATGTCTATATCACAAAGAAAAACAAATCTGTCTTTAAGTGCAGGATATCCTGTCTCTTCATATGTTGCTCATCAGGGTAGAAAGATCTAAAGTTGGTTTAAGAAATCCAGGAACACCTTCATTTTCAAGTGATTTTTTACAGAATTGGTGGTTGACCTCTGTTTGGAAGTACCAGCTTAAGGGCATTTGTCTCCAGGCATTGTGTAGGTTGCAAAAAACTCAGCCTATTTTCTAATGACTAGTGCTCTGTACTTTGTGCTTCCTTTGCTGTCCATTAGAACCATACAGAAGATTGGAAAGAGAGAATACTGATCATTATGTTTGTGGGTTTTTTCTGAAGAATTTGCATCTTTTGAGACAGACTATATTGATTAGGCCTAGTTTTTCAAACTCATGGGATTCTCCAATTGCAAAACTCAGGTCCAGTTTCAATATATTTGAATTACTTAAATATCAAAGAAATCAGATTATTTAAATAGCAAAATAATCACCAAGTTTCTGGTTGATGAAAATAAGTCACTTTGATTTGGCGCAAGATCTGTGGTTTCTCATTTTAAGAGCAAAATAAAGTGGAATTCATCTGTGAATAAGAAGGGTGTCCAATGGAATGGGATGGAGTCTTTTCTTGAACATCTAATAATGGTATATAAAATTGTTTGTATATATCCCAGTATGAAATGGCTCATCATTATTTACAGAGATATATCAGAATAAAACTGATGCCATTCTGCTTCTGGACTGGTACAGAGAATAAAAATGAGGAGGAATCAGCTTTGCTTTGAGATAAGGAGTCAATCCTACCTCTGTATTGACTCTTGCCATATACACATTTACTATGCTGAAACATGTCTGTGTTCAAATAAAATTTCTGCAGATACAAGCCCCTTCCAAAAGGGAAGTCTTTGGCACTTCCATGGAGATAAAAATCGGTGTTAAAAGATTGTAGATTGTCAAATGGTATTCCTGGAATCTTTAAGGATGGAGAAGACTCTTAAGATAACAGAGTTCAACTATTATCCTAACCCTGTCAAGTCTGTCTCTAAACCTGTCTCTAAGCACCACATCTACATGTTTTTCAAGTACTTCCAGGAATGGAGATTTTAACACTTCTCTGGGTAGCCTGTTCCGATGCTTAACAATCCTTTCAGTGAAGAAATTCTTCCTGCAATCTGCTGTGACTTGAGGCCATTTTGTCTGGTCTTGTTACTTGAGAGAAGAGACTGAGCCCCACCTCAGTACAACCTCCCTTTAGGTAGTTGTAAAGAGAATAAAGTCTCCCTTCAGCCTCCTTTTCTCCAGGCTAAACAACCCTAGCTCATTCAAGTTCTCCCCATAAGGCTTGTGCCCCAGACCCTTCACCAGCTCCATTGCCCTCCTCTGGGATGTGCTCCAGCTCCTCAGTGTCCTTCTTGCACTAAGGAGCCTAAAACTGGACACAGCCCTCGAGATGCAGCCTCACCAGTGCCAAGTACAGTGGACAATCACTGCCCTGGTCCTGCTGGCCACACTATTGCTGATATGGGCCAGGTTGCCATCAGCCTTCTTGGCCACCTAGGCACTGCTGGCTCATGTTCAGCTGCTGTCAACCAACCCTCCTAGGTCCTACTCTGCTGTGCAGCTTTCCAGCCCCACTTCCATCAGCCTGTGGTGCTGCCTGGGGTTGTTGTGACCCAAGTGCAGGACCTGGCACTGAGCCTTGTTGAGAGGCACACAGTTGGCCTCAGTCCATCGATCCAGCCTACCTGATCCCTCTGCAGAGCCTTCCTACCTTCAGGCAAATCAACACTCCCACACAGCTTGGTGTTGCCTGCACACTTGCTGAGGATGCACTTGACCTCTTCATTCAGACCACTGATAAAGAGATTAAACAGGACTGTCCCCAGTGCTGAGCCCTGGGGATCACCACTGGTGACAAACCATCAGCTGGATGTAACTCCAGTCACCACCATTCTCTGGACCCAGCAATCCAGCCAGATTTTACCTAGCAAAGACTACACCCATTCACATCATGGGAAGTCACTTTGTCCAGGAAGATGCTGTGGGTAGCAATGTCAAAGGCTTTATTGAAGTTCAGGTAGACAACATCAAAAGCCTTTCCCCCATCCACTCAGCAGGTCACCTTGACATAGGAGATCAGGTTGGTAAAGCAGGACCTGCCTTTCAGAAACCCCTGCTGTCTGGGCTTGATCCCCTGCTTGTTCTCTGTGTGTTGTGTGATGGTGCTCAGGATGATCTGCTCCATGACCTTCCCCATCCCAGAAGTCAGGCTCACAGGCCTGTGGTGATGCCTTAAGTTTTAGCTTTCATATTTTCCAGATTCTGTACTGCATTAGTGTATAACTCTGAATTTCATATATTCTGGATCAGAGTAGTATTCTTCATTCTTTCTAGGCTTAGCTCTTCCTGACGTTGAAACCTACTATAGTATCTAATGGCTATTTAGACCTTATTAAAGAGTAAATGTTTAAGTTGACATGGCTGTATTTTCTTAGTTGATTAGAAAAACTGAGATACATATATCATACTGATTCTCTTTTGACTCTAGAGGTACTTTTTCAGAAATATATCTCTGGCACTTAGATTGTGGTCCTGAGCAGCTTAAAAGCTAGTGAAGTTTTGTAGATGACTGCTTATCCAAAATAGGCAGCAGGAGTCCCAGCTTTGATTGGGAGTCAACAACTTAAACAATCTAATTTCTTCTGTACCAGGAGTGATCCTGGAACTTCTCTGGTTGTCTCTGTTTTTACCTCGCAGTGTATGTGGTAGGTTGAATTGTTTGTCTTTTCAGGGATACCACATCCCACTTCCATTTCACTCCCCTCATGGACAGTGCTGGAGCTATACCTGAATAGCCTCATACCAAGGGGAAATGTCTTATTGTGTCCTAAGTTAGTGCTCAACATAAAAATTATTATTGCAGTGGTTACTATTTAAAGTGTGTAATGTGCTGTACTGGAGAGTCTCTGTCTAAGCTGCATTTGAACTTTCTTTAGGTAACATACAACAAAAAGCTTTCCCTTGGATAAAATGAAATGAAAGAGAAACAGTGACTTTTTGTAGTATAATATTAACTGATTCTTGTTTGTATCTGGTAATATTCATAAAAACATTTAGAGATTAAAGGACTCCTCAAAATGCCTTGTGCAACTGTTCTAATGGCTGCAAAGGACAATGAAACTTGAGGCTTGTTACTTTTAGTCCGAAAGGTCTCTTGAAACTTAGGAGAAGTAAATAAAAGGCTATTAAAAAAAATGTTAAAATTCTAACTGCTGTTCTAAGACATTTCAGTAAGGAGAATAATAATTTCTAGTTTGTTCCTAGTTAAGATAACATTTCTTAAGTATAAAAATAGTGACTCTGGCCAGTTCTTGCTTTAGAGTTTTAGTTTACATGTGCACAAGATGTGTTGCTTGCCATAAACTTAAAGGCATTTTTGATTCAGAGGTTCTCCTCCTGTAGGTTAATATAAATAATTTAAAAATATAACAATCTTTGTACATGGTATTGTCCTGGAATTGTATAGCTGGTTCTGTTGTTCCCCTTGGGTCCAGTATGCAACCACACAGCCTTCTGTGTGTAAATGTAGTTGCTTTGCCTGCTGTAATGCTTTATGGCATGTTTGGCTTGAGGACAAGCAGACTGTTGAGAGCTTTCCAAGAATGACTGGATTTCCAGGTCCTTACTAGAGGAATAATTTCTGGCTCTGTTTCAGTGTCAGAAGACTGTCCTAAAATGTATAGATGAGTCCTTCAAAATCTGGCGAATATTGTAGAGATTGCAAAATTTTTTTTCCAGTGTATCTCTTTGATTACAGCACTGCAGGTTCACATCATACAGGAAAGGACAAGAAAATACAGAGATACCTGAAACCAGATTTATAGGAACTGTATTTGTATTGACAAGGTAAAAAAGTTGAAGCATATTTAAAATTTTCTGTTCTATAGAATTGGTTGCAGGATTGTGTCTTACACAAGACGATGGCCAGAAGTTTATCTTCAGTTATTTCTATCTTAGAAACAAACAAACCAAACTCAGAGGCAACATTTAGGGGAAAGAAAGAGGGCAGACACTCTTAAGTGGGATCTGTACCTTGCCTTCAGCACAAGATTGCTTGCAAGTATTATATTATTACTCTCTTGCAGTAAAGATTTGAGCGTTGTAGTGCAAGTGTGATTTGTCCTCTGTATTTCTGTGCCTCAGCATCTGAATTCCATCAATAAACAAAAAGAAAGGGTGCAAGAGGAATACTCAAACCTTGCCTCTGCCTTAAATGTTCCATCCTGTCCCCTGTTCTTCCACAGGGTGGAAATGTGTGTCCTCTCTTCTTGTACTCATTTCCTGCTTTGTCTCCTGTGTCATACAGCTGCCTTAATTTCCTCTTACTATTGTTGTGACCAAGCCACTTTTCCTACTCTCTCAAGAAGTTTTTTCTGTCTGCAGTGCCCAAGTGTCTACAGGTCTTTCTGATGTCTCTTAGGTACTTAAGGTTTCCATAGTGTTTTGTCTCTTGCAAAGTGAAAGCATTTTTATGTTCTAGCACTGTGATTATAAAAATTCAAATTGCTTCTCAAAATCAAACTACTGGAATGTTTGAGCTTAAGCAGTATCTGAAATAGAGATTTCACATCTATTTGCAAAAAAAAAAACCAAAAAAACCCACAATCCAGAACCTAGAGTTAAGGATAAAGAACTTCAATTTTTTTGTTTCTGTTATTGTTGTCTTTAGTATACTAGAATGAGGGAAAGAAACCTGTACATGCCTGCTTTAAAAGCAATTGCCCTGGGATACATCAATGCTTTTTCCTAGTATCAATTATTAATTGTAAAATGTCTTGTAAAGAGGGTTAAGCGTGTGATGTTTACTCCTTGTCTGTGATTTGACAAAATTATTTTTTTAGGAAACCTGCATTAAGGCTTCATGTTATCTCTTATACAAGTACTGGTGCACTAAGGGGTTGTCCTGCCTTAATTGCTTCAAATTAATTATTTGGTCTTTTAGCAGTTTGTTTGCTTATATGCTTCATGTCTGGTACCTTTAATGCAGTGTCTTCTCAGCCAGACCTTTGTTGTCTTCTTTGCATCACAGTAAGTTTTCCTGTGTCCTGTGCCTTAGTTTTAAATTCACAACTACAATTTGTCTCCCTCTGCATTCCCATAGTCCCAAAGAGACATAGAAATCTGCAAAATAAACAAAATGTATCAGGAAAAGACAGAAATGTAAGATAAATTTCAGATCACTATTCTGGATGCAGCAATTGAGAACTTTAATTTCAAAATCAAAGCTAGCAAAAGAAAATATATTACAATAAAAGGAAAAGAAAACAATCCAGGTACCTCTTCTTGTATTTCCATGAAGATTAATGTAAGCGTATCATTGGGGAGTGGGTATATGAAGGAGATAATTAAACACCAAAGAAAAGATGAAGTTTCTAGGAAACTGTCTTAATTTGAGGATTTTACTTACATATAGGCATATTTTTTCCTTATTTCACTGGGCTAGTGTAGTAGTCTACTGTCCTAGTGCTGGACAAATACTCTCCTTGAAAACAGGGTGAATACATACTGTGTGCCTCTGGAAAAATCCACATAGACTAACTATAACTGTCTGTCACTCTGTACATAGCACTACAGCAGACTAAGGTATTTGAAAGTCTTTGGAGGTTTTTTATGTAAAAGAAATAGTTAAATAAATACGGGTTCTGGAAAGAATAGTTGTGATATACTTTGAGGTAATGCTGTGAGGGATATCAGCTTTCATATTCTCCATTGACAATAGGGTAATGACAAATTTTATGGCCAGAGATGGGTGTTTTAGGTCCCTGTCAGGAGGTAGTCTCATGGCCAGGCTATTCCATTTTTCTCTCTTTGGTAATGGCTGTGCAAGCCTTTGTAGCATCATCGCAGAAGCAGCAGACACAGCTGCAGCGGGTCAAGCACTGGTTAGCAATCTCCTGGTGCTGTGTTAGCTGACAGCTGTGCACTAAGAAAGTAAAACTCAGGATAGCATCATGCAGCTGTTCTGTCCTAGAGAAGCAAATCATTGTCTGCAGAGCTGTTGTTGCTCACACGCAGAATTCCAATACCCACAGCCCTGTCAGGATATCCGCAGCACAATCCTGGGTCCCCTGTCAGGCAAGCAGATGAAGAGGCAATGTATCAGAAGATGAGAGGAAAGTTGAACAAGTTTGTAGGCCAGTGCCTTAAACTTTGTGGACTTCTGTCCTGCTTCTGTCTGTGCCTCAGCTGAACACACACCGGAAAAGGAATGCAGAGGAGTGAACGCTGTTAAACGCTGTTATCTCAAAACAAACTGCCCACTTCATGCTCAGAGCCAGTCTTAAAGGCACAGAACTCAATATACAGCACAAACAGAACAGACAATTGGGGATACAAGCATCATAAAGTCACCCTAGCACATTGTGTTATAAGAGGGTCCTAAGACTGGTAATTCAGCTTCCAAGTTCTTGTTAGGCGTGCTGGCAGGAGTAGTTTCTGGCAGAGCAGGACCTAGTTGCATTTTGTGGTGGGATTTTCTTGGCTTCTCGGATTTGAACAGATACTGTAACCTGTTTCCTGGTAGGTAAGCTCTCATATTGCAGAGCTACTGTCTGCCATTTGGTTGTCCTCAGGATTGAGCCAGATGTTGAGTATATCACAGATTGAATTTGTTCATCAGTTGTGTGGTGGCATAGTGAAAGCAATTGCAAGGCATTTTAAAAAGAAGGGAGAGTGTGTGTGTATACTGGTCTCTGTCTGTGCTGTCACATTTCCTGAAGTCCAGAGGTGTAGGTTTTGGGTTTTTTGTTGTTGTATAGTTTGTGGTGTTGGGGGAGCTATTGGGGAGGGTTTAGTGTTACTTACTAAAGCAATTGAATCTAGTGCAGATATTTTTAATGAGCATTTACATCATATGTGTATAGTTCAGTTCATGAGTAGCTTTAACAGGACAACTCTTCTCTTTTTTTTTTTTTTTTTTTTACAGTGTGGTTTCTTTTGTCCTAACACAAATGCATAGGCAAAGTCCTGCTCTTTTTGATGTTCTAGGCCTATCATTGCCATTCACAGAGGCTAATAACCTCTAGTGTTTATCACCACAAAAGTGACTCAGTGGTCTCTCAACCTCTCTGTTTTAAGCTCAGAACCTCACCTGCTGTGGTTTCTCTGGTAGCCTCTGGTGGGTCTCTTCCAAGTATTTGTCTAATCTCTTCCACTCACATAAGTTTGTTGCATCTGCACTATCCTGCCAAGGATACAAATTGTATTTCACACACACTAACCTGTGTGTGAAATACATCTTTCTTTCTCAGAGGGGGAGTGCTGTTGTATCAGTCATTAGTATTTTGCTTTCTTAGCTGTCATTTGAAAAGTTGGTTTGGAGATACAACCTGCCTGAGGTAATAGCCACATGTGCCCTGTGACAATTTGTGTTGTCATGTGCATTCACTTCACTGCTTGTTGTTTGAAGTAAAAGCAAGAGGGACACCTAGACTGTTCAGACCAATAAATGTATGGCAGTCAAAACAGAACTGTTTGGCATCACCAGTTCCCAAAGAGAGCCTGCAAGAAAGATGGGAGACGGTTTACAAGAGCATGTAGTGACAGAATGAGCGGAATGGCTTCAAACTGGGAGTAGGTTTAGATCAGATGTTAGGAAAAAAATCTTTACTATGGGAGTGGTGATGTACTGGAATAGATTTTCAAGAGAATTTGTGGATGCTCCATCCTTGGAGATGTTCAAGGCCAGGTTGGATCAGGCTCTGAGCAACCTGATGTAGTGAAAGGTGTTCCTGTCCATGGTAAGGGATGTTGGAAATAACTGAGCTTTAAGGTCCATTCCAACCCAAGCTTATCTATGATTCTGTAATTGTACAATCCCTTCTTGAAAACACTTGAATCCACTGTTCATATTCAAGTTAATTTGTCAGACCAATAAATGTGTCAAGGCATTAAGTTCCTAATAATTTAGCATTAAGTGAAGGGGAAGTGGAAACAGAACATTCAGCTCTTGCTCTTTTCTCGTCAATGTACAAGTAGCTGTGAACTGGTCTGCCTGTTGACTGTAGTCTACACATAAATACAGTGAAGTCACTGAAGGATCTTGAGATATGCAGGATTTAGTCTAAGAAGGTATGACATATCCATAGGAGGAGATTTTTTTAAAAAAATTCTGCTTTTGGTATGTATTGACATATTTGTGTTAAGGGTTACCCTACTTGTAATGTGTGGGTTTATTGTATAGCAAACAGTATTCACAGTTCTCAGTCCTCCAGGAAAGCATCACTTGCTTCCTGGTTTGTCAATCTGGAAATCGGTAACTAAAGGAAGTTGTTTGGATTTTTGCATTGAGTTGGTACAAAGCTGAGGACAAAGCCTTCCCTTCTACCACAGCTCTCAATACCTTGATTTCTCTGTGAAATACCATTTTCAAGCAATAGGTCTTTCCTGACCAGCTTAGTTCAGAACCTCTTTATACAACAGGGTTACAGAGATATAGGACTTTATATACTGCTTTGCCGCCTCATAGTTGTGATATCAGTGGCTACAGAGAAGCAGTAACTTTTGTGTGGTTAATTCCAACATTGTCTTCCTCATCTATTTTCATATGAAGAATTTGTGCTGCATTTATTGATCTAGAAAAGTAAAAAGTTGTGACTAGGGGTATTGCGAACTGCCAGACTGGACACATCCTGGTTTTTGATTTCTTTCTGATAATGCCTAGTACTATATGCATTAGACAAAATCTTTATTGATTAGTCTGTGTTTAAAGATGAGTTTACTTAGTTGTTCCTTCCTAATATTAACTAGAAGGTGTAATTCTTATATCCAGTATTTTGAGGCAGATAACCCATGGGTTATCTGTTTTAAAAAAATAGTGGGATTTTTATATATATGCAGCGAATAAAAGTGAGAAAAAATAACCCTGCATACATCCAGTTTTGTTCAAGCCTTGTCAAGCTTTGACAGGTTTACAGAAGTCACCACAATCAAATATTTCTCTATGAATTTAGTAAGAGGTGTTCCCTCTTAACAGTTTAAATTTGCCTTTGGTAGACTCCTGTTTTACTCCTGTGAACATAGGAAACTCCAACTGCTTTGTGAATTGTGGGGAAGGAGATTCTGTGTTAAGTGAACATTGCATAGCAGGAAGAACAGATGAGCGTACATATTTGAGGAGAGAAAAATGTACCTGTATGGGTTTCTTGTCTAGCTTTTTATAACCTTCACTGTTTAGAATTAATTAGAATAACAAATTTGTTCACTTGAGTGCCAAGTTTCATTTCCTTTTCAAGAAAAATAATTCCCTAACTTTTCAAAAGAAATTCTGTATAATTTGCTGCTATAATTTGTCTTTACTATCAAAAAAAGGTATGTTTAGCTGCTGTTTCATTTTTCTCTTTCTAAGAGTACTTAGGCAGAAAAAGCCTCGTCCTGTAAGCCAGAAGGCTTGGGTGACTTGCTGTTTCATCTGCTGGCAGAGAGCTAGGAGTCCTGGGGATTCTTCAGTCAGATGAAAGTTCATAATTCATTCCTTTTGAGCTTTCACAGAATTAATTGAAGTAGAAGCTACAGGACTTCATTCACAAGCCAGAGAAGTAGATCAAGAATGTGTTGATGTACCTCAAAAATTTTTCCTCAGAAACATTTTGAGGAAGGGGAGGGGGAAAAAAGCTTATAGTTGGATCTATTTTTAGAATTAAAATTACCTAATTTGTAAAAATTCATTGCGTCTAGAGCTCATTTATCTGCTCTCGGATAAATGCATAAGAGGGAGCACAGCAAAACTTTGGTATTTCCAAGGTAAAGGCAGTTATCTTCCCTCCTATCCCTTTTCTCCAGCTGGAACTTCTACAAAAGGTCACATAAATAAAATGTTTTTCAGTTAATTTCATCTGAATTGTAGGCGGCCCAAAAAATTCATGTATTTTATTTTGATGGTAAATTCAGTATTCTCAGTGTGTCAGTTTTGTGCACTCACAGTGCATAATGGTCAAAGAAATTGGCAGAGGAAGAAACTGCAGTTTTGGCAACTAGGTAAGGGGCTTTTTGTGCCCAGTGAGGCATGGGGAGACAGTTTGGATTTCAACACAGGCAGAAAACATTCTGACCACATGCTTCCACGATCGGTAATGAAACAACAAAATATTGACAAGCAGCTACTGTATTTTGATGCATGTAACCTAGGGGTTATCAGTTTAAAAAGAAAACTGCAATTCAGCAGCACTGTAAGAATCTGGATATGCACAGATAATACCAGGGGAAGTTTATTCTAGGACCTGTCTCCTTCAGAGCTTCACAGTGTCTGATTTCCCCATAGCCCATGTCCTTTCCCATAGCTTGTTCTCACCATGCCAGTAGTCCTTCAGCTTCAGATTTATGTATGCTGTCTGAGTACAGAATGTATGAAATAAAAAATGGTATTATCTTCAGCTTTTGGAGTTAATTGCTCATTAGAACTAGGCTTTCTTAGAAAAGAAAATATGATAGAGGATTTTCAGTTTCGTGGTAAATTTTTGGGATTTTTTTGCCCTAGGACGTGATGTAATTCTGTAAACTTAAAGGCAGAAAACTTACAGCATTTGTACTCTGCAGTCTCTGAGGAGCAGATACAATGACACATTCTGCAGCATCATCTAGAGCTTCAGAAGTGTAAAAATTGAGATCTAATGTGTAATATGTAGAAGTTTTTTAATGTTCATATTGTCAGATGAGCACCACATTTAAATGTGTAGCTACAGTCCATGGGGCTTGGAATTTCAGACATTGTTTCTGTTATCCTTTGAATAGAAACAGTCAAATAATGGATCTGGAAGCCAGCAGGAATTTGACATCTGAGCAAAAATTAAGGGTGTTTAGCTCCCTTATTTTTCTTTTGTGACAAATTTAGGATGACTTTTGATTTTTTTCTAATTTTAAAGAAACACTTTTTCCTCATTTAATTATTATTTCTGTGCAGTAATGAAACACCGTCTTTTTTCACTCTTTGATATTTTCACAAGTGAAGTCTGTAAATCTTTTAATTTCACTAGCTTGAAGCCTTCAGCTAAATAACACTAAACCAAACCCATTAGTACACTGTTTTGTCACTGAAGTTGCCATCATTACTTCGGAAGTATGGCACCCAGAGGCACTGAGTCTGGGCTAACATATCTTCAGGTATTTATTCATCATTCTAGTATTGATTCTTCCTTTCTGACAAATTGTGCCTATAACGTTGCAGTTTTGTCTTAATGGAACAAGAAGATAGGACTTTGATTTTGAGGAGCAGAGAGATGGGGAAAGAGTGGGCATAGGATCAAATCATAATGGTATAGTGATTTTCTTCAGTAAACTAATCAATCTCAGTAACATTTTAAAAACCCATTTTCTAGACTATGTCTTGCCAGCATTGTCTTTCATCGAACCTACAGTGAACATGGCAGCTGGGGCATTTAACTGGCTGCTGGAAAAAACTAAAGATGAGTGAAAGACCAGAAGGAATGAGTTCTGGTCTCCCTGGATAGGGCCAGAATTTACAGTGTTGGTCTAAAGATTCACGTCATCAGGAATCACCCTGTGAGCTGTTGTTCTAATCATATAAATCTGAAAAGATTTTCTCTGCAGTCTCATTTTAGACAAATGCATGAAATGGGCTCTAGGATCAATTTAACATTTGAATGTGACGAATATAATGGGCTTTACTCGACATGGCATTTTTCAAGTGGGAAAGCCTGTAATATGTGTCTAAAGTTAGAACAATTTAATTTACTGAAAGCTGAAAATTTGACCTGTGCTCCCTAATGCCTATTTGCATGTTCTGCATGTTCTTAACAATGGTGCTTAGCAGATAGCTTGCACCTTTTTCTTTAAAGAGAAAGCTTTCTTGCATTTATCATATAGTAAGAGCATGCATGAAGTAGATACTGTTGACTATCTGGTATGTGAGAAATTCACGTTCTCTTATTTTGCAGTATATGCATATCTTTTTGTATTAGAAGGCCTAGCTCCTTTTAATTAACCTCGCTGCTGGCAAAAGATAAGAAATGTTTTCTTTTAAATTTTTTTTTTTCAGAGGTTGGAAATGTTATTTATGAAAAAACAGATTGACATACCGTAACTGTGCAAGCTTAAATAAAGCTGTATATACTGGCCAGTCAGAATAACTGCAAGTACATATTGCAGTCATTGACAGAGGAGAAAGATGTGATCACAGCTGCTCCAGCAGGCAGTGATGCTCTGAGAGGTTATTTTGTGGTTATATCGACTGTATATAAGGGTTTCTGGTCTCATTTTAGACTCTAATTAACCATTCCTCCTGGAGTGCTCCAACACACCCAACTGCCTCTGCAGCACTCACTCCCCACAATCAAATATTTCTGCATTTCACAGTGTATCCAGTTTTATCCAGATTATCTCCCCATTAGTTCAGGTATGGGAAATTTGACAAGGAGCCTGTACTGCATGTATAAATGCATCTCACAGCTCCTTGATCAACATGCTATGTCTGTTTTAATGATTAAACAGCTGAGGTGTTCTGATCAATGTTCTCAAAGATTATAAAATGGTGTTCAATAAATAACTGGGTTTTTTTCCATTTCTTGGTCATTTATAGATTCTGTATATCTGAACTTTTAGACAAGGTATTGTTTCCTGAACAATGTATGTTTTGCTTCTATAAAAGGAATTGCTTTTGATGTTCTGTGGTTGTTAAAGATTTTTTGAATAATCAGATCTTTCTAGCTTTCATTTTTTTGGCATGTTTTGAGAAAAATTGTAGTTGGCATTTTTTGCCATAGAAGTTGAGAGTGTCAGTAGTAGAGCACAAGGTGAAGAGAGTGAAATCAGCTATTAAAGATGTTTATGGTGAAGGAACCTCTTGACTTCACACCTTAGTATTGCTGATTTGGAAAGTACTTGCTTGAACTTCAAGGCCTTGGTCTGCCATTTTGGGAGACAAGGAGTTAGTTGGGGGTGGAAAGACTGGAGTTTGTATTCTTTCTGCTCTGTTACCCATTGCTATCTTCATGGATCTGACACTCTGTTTATCTGACAGTGCACTCAGTACTGCTTCGCCAGGGAAAATTGCACAAAACAAGCCTAGTGCATCAGCATTTTCATTGTGTATTAAGCTGAGCCTCCCTTCACATGGTCACATCCCCTTTTTAATCTGGGATTCCATGTCCCTTTCCCAGTCCAGCCTGTTTCTGTGGTGTCTATTGCTGGTCTCCCTGAGCTTCTGTTTCTGTGGTTTGAGTGTTTTTTGTGTGGCTGAGTGTTAAGACCTGCAGGACTTTTGGAAGTGGCGTTGTTTGGGGGTTAGGCAGTACATTGATTTAGTGCTAGTAGTTTGTCATAGACTGAGGTGATGGCCGCGTTCAAGTTGGATTTCCTCCCAGAGATGATGGTGGACCATTGCTCCTTGAATGCAAGCCCTGTGTAAGTATTTCCTCTCCATGTCTAAGTTATAACTAAAATGATAGTTGAAATTGCTGTCTCAAGCCCCTGCTGTTGGTTGGGACAGATGGGGACTGGAAGGAGAGATAGGAGAGCCTGCAGTTTGTTTTCTTGAAGAAATCCTAGTGGTCATGGAAGATTGATGTTGATTTCCGGACGGGGGGAAAAATGGTCTGATAATTGTGGTGATAAGGATTAAGGAGGAATAAAGCTGTTTGATGATACTGTTTATAGTATGCTACAGGTGCTGATACTAGAAAATGGATTATTGAAATCACTTGTGGGATGAACTGTTTCTGTTCTTCCCCATTAATGACTCCAGACTGAACCTTTTAATTAGGAGTAAAATATTCCTTGAATACTGTTGAGGTCATATTAAGAGTTGCTCAGTTAACAAGAGCCATGTTGTGCTCTTGAAGCTACCCATGGAAGGCAGGGCTGAAAATTATTGGAGAGGGTAAACAGTTTCCCGTTGTTCTTAGCTGAAATGAAAAGAGCTAGTTTACGTCTTTGTAAAAGATGTTGTTTCACTTGGCTGTTTGGAGAGGTGCTGACCCTTTCTGAGTGGAAAGGTGGGGAGGACTGAAAGGATTTATGATGATTTCCTTCCCTTCTAGGAAGAAGCTTTGTTGTTTATGAGGTCTGTTCGTACAACTATTTAATTATGAGCTTTCCCTAACATCAGTTTTTCCTTAGGCTCTGAACAGCAGTGTATTGATGGGAAAAAGTACTAAACAGTACCAGGTTTGGATTTTATTTTTTTTTTTTTAATTCTTTTCAGGGGGGAATACAATTTCAGGTGGACAATGAAGGGAATACTGTTTACTATCATGTGCAGTTAATAAGCCATTCAAGCTATCTTAAAAAGAACAAAGCAGAGATGAAGAGAACTGGCTACTCTGGAAGAAGACCACCTGTATTCTTCAACAAAGAGTTTGGGGTGGGGGGAATCATTGTATAGTTGCTGTTCCACCCCCCATGTCCTTTCTAGATTATGCAGGGATTGTTCAGCTATTTTAACCAACTAATCACTACAGCTACAACAGGATGTTGTTACAGTCAGACTTCTGCAGGGAAAGGTGCTCTGGTGTATGAGGCTGGGAGTACTGATGACAGACATCACACTGCACCTAACAAATGATGAGGAGTCAATACAGTGAGCAGTGTAGGACTTGCCAACTGGCTGGGTGGAGCATAACACAACTTTTATTAATAGGATGCAAACTGCTTGTATGGGTAGACACAATGCCTTGAAAGCTACTGAGGATTCCTGTCCTGAAAACTTTGGTGTTGTAGTCTAAGTGACTTTTTTTGTGTGTTAGAATCATGACATTATTGAACCTGATTCAGTCTGTGACTAACTGAATTGTCCAATCCCAGCCTTTTCATGTACAATCTAAGCTGGTTTTTTGCCAATGATTGTTGAAAGCTCCCTAGTTTCGAAAAGAAATGTTTCCTTGAAAACCTTTAAAGGAACTTACCATTGGATCAGTTGATTCTGTTTCTCTGTTTTAAGATGACTTAAAGATGGCTCTTCACCTAGGGAAGCAGTTACAATTAGTCTCAATTAAAAACGTTGTAATAACATTCTCTCATTTTCAGTGATGACTGATAACTTTGGTTGTTTGTAGGTAGACTGAGCTTAGGTTCCTTATGGTTCTTGTTTCTTCTTGTGTAAAATTTTAGATGGTTGCACTAGTGATATTTTTTAGTTATCTCAGCAGATTCATATCTTGAATCCCAGATGCTGACTACATTATGAGAACAGAGTTTCAAACAGCTGTGTAGAGTGTGTCTGTTTCCAAGTATACAGCTTGCCAGTGAGTGTGAATGTACTCTGGCATGCATACTGGCAATGTGCAAGAGTTTCTCTTTATATGTTCATCATACACGTTTATATATGTGTAGAAATTGTTTTTCTTTAATTTTGCTGTAAGCATGCTTTTGTCTAGAACCTGTAGGAAGATATAAACCAGAAATCCTTTCTTGTTTTTTATAGCTCAAAGAAAATGAATGGCACACTGGATCACCCAGACCAACCTGATCTAGATGCTATCAAAATGTTTGTGGGTCAAGTCCCACGGAGCTGGTGTGAGAAGGATCTAAGAGAACTTTTTGAACAGTATGGTGCTGTCTATGAAATCAATGTCTTGCGGGACAGGAGCCAAAACCCTCCTCAAAGCAAAGGTGAGAACTTCTGAACTTCTCTTGTGAAACTTGGGGTTTGAGCCACTTTCACATAGTTGTAGTCTTGGCTGTGTGCTTATTCAAACAGCCCTGTAGGAGCTCTGTATGACCAGGTGTGCATGCAAGCCCAGACTTTATAAAGTCTTTAAGTATGTTTGTCTAATTATACTTGAACTGTGATCCAGTCATTAGCTGAGCTCAGAAAAACCATAATTTCTTTTAGAGTTCAGCTGTGATATGGAGATGCTTAAGGAGTATGAATTATAATTGCAAAGCAGAACATCCAGTAATACTGTGTTGCTCCAGAGCATCATAGCTGTGATGCTGTGATGATTGATCAAAATGTTACTGGATGGGACACGGCTTCAGATAAAGATGAAATTGGGGTTTTAGTCGTTCGTGTTCATCAAATACTTGTAAACATTAAATCCTTACTAGGTTTTGTGCCTGGATTTGCAGTTCAGTTATATGCAATGTTCCTGTGAAGCTAGGTAGAGTTTTGGTACTAGAAAATAATTAAGTTTGAAAATGAAGTAGCCAACAGATGTATCTAAAGTGTTTGTTTTAATGGTGTAGAGATCTTGGGTCAGTTCTGAACATATTATATTTTATTACACTTGGAAATCTTTTTTAAACTGTCACAAACAGTAGCACCTACCTATTTCAGTGCCTAACCTCTTCTACTTATCATACATTTTGCATTGGAAGGGTGGAAGTGGGGCTTGCAATTTGTGTACAGCACTCCAAGATGGAGTGTTCTTTCCTTGCTAATATTTTGTTTCAATTGCAGGGTGCTGTTTTGTTACATTTTATACCCGTAAAGCTGCACTAGAAGCACAGAATGCTCTTCACAACATGAAGATCCTCCCAGGGGTAAGAGCATAGCCCTGCTTTTTCACAGCTCTCTCTTGTTTCTCTGAGCTTCAGCCCCACTGAAGCACAAACATATTATGTTGCCCTAAAATAATATTGTAAAAAACTATTCAAAAGATCAGTGTTATGAGATCCATATAATAACAGATCTTATGGGAATTTTGGAGTGTTTAAAAGAATGATACGGCAGTGAAGTGGGTGGGCATGGCTTTTATAATACTCTGAGGAGGAGTGATGGCATGTAATTAGGAAGGCCTTTATTCCTGGAATTTTTGTACTGTTACATACACACAGCTCTAGAGGCAATTTAGCCTAAAATTTCTTTCACAATTCTTATGGGATGTATTTCATGTAGAATGAAGTGAATGTATCTGGGATTAAATAATCTTTTTACATTTTAGATGCACCATCCTATCCAGATGAAACCAGCTGACAGTGAAAAGAGTAATGGTAAGCTTTACTAAAGTCCCAGTTTGGTGTCATCATTTGTGCTAGTCAGGAACCTTGAGGATTTCCCTTTTGCTTAACAGCTTTTGATGAAGTCTTGAATTGGAGGCCTGTTTTTTAAAAGAAAAAAGTGAAAACAAAGTTGGGTTTTCAATAATAGTTAGTGTGAGTGATGTCTCTCAAATTCCATGACTCAGAGTATCTCCCTGCTGCTGCTTGTGGTAGAACTGTGTTGTCAGTTAGGGAAACATCCAGTGAGTTCTTCTTTGTGCTAAGGTGGTTTAAATCTTTGTTGGGGACATGGACATTTGGATTGAGTGCACCCTCAGCAAGCTTATGGGTGATGTCAAGCTGAGTGCTGAGGCTGATACCCTAGAGCAAAAGGAAGCCATCCAGAGGAGCCTTAACAGGCTGGAGAGGTGGGCCTGTGCTGACCTGCTGAAGTTGAGCAAGGCCATGGAACTGCCAATATGGATACAGGCTGAATGATGTGTGGATTGAGAGCAGCCCTGAGAAAGACTTGGTGGCTGAAAAAATTACTATAAACAGGCAGTGTGCATTTGCAGCCCAGAAGGCCAGTCCTATCCTGGGCTGCATCTAAAGGAGGGAATAACAGGTTCAGGGGGTGATTCTCCCTCTCTGCTGTAATGAGACCACATCTGTCGTATTGCATCCAGTTCTGGGGCCCCCAGCATAAGACATGGACCTGCTCAAACATGTTCAGGGAAGGGCCATCAAGATCATCAGGGGGATGGACACCTCCCCTATGAGGACAGGCTGAGAGAGTTGGGGCGTTCCACCTGGAGAAGAGAGGCTCCAGGGAGACCTTCTAGCAGCCTTCCAGTACCTGAAGGGGGCCCACAAGAGGATGTGGAATAATTGCTTATCTAGGAGTATAGTGATAGCACAAGGGGTAACAGTATTAAACTGAAAGAGATTTAGATTAGATTTTATGAAGAAATTCTTTACTGTGAGGATGGTGAGGCACTGGAACACATTACACAGAGGAACTGCTCCATCCTTGGAGTGTTCAAGACTTGTCTGGATGGGCTTTAAGCAACCTGGTCTAGTCAAAGGACCTAGGTGATCTTTAAGTCCTTTCCAAACCAAACTATTCTATGATTTATGAAATCTAGAAATGCTTTTTCAAGTGTTTGTTCAATGTGAAGCAAGGCCTGCTGCAGCTAGGGTGAGAGTCAAAAATACTTCTTGTATCATACAAGAGAGGCTGAGAATTAACAGCAGTTCAGTAGAGAAGAAAAACTGAGTATTTCTGTACTTTTGCCATTTCAGTTGGAATAAGAATTTAGCATTTTCCACTGGGTAAATGATAATTTATCCATGCATTTTCTTGTGAATTTTTATACATGCATACATGCATGTTCAAATACATATGTATCTATATTGCTGCAACCTAAGCAAAGAAAGCTTTTAGCATCCTGTAGTTTCAGCTTTTTTAGGCTTGGCCAAATTTTTTTCTTCATTTGCAGTAGTTTGTGTTGCATCATGGAGAAGCTAGTCCTGGTTTGAGAAAGCTTGCCTCTTAATGTAATTGAAAACAGAAGATGGAAAGTATGGGTAACATATAGTAGGAGTAATTCCATCTGCACATTCATCCATGGGACTATATGGGGACATGTTCCTGTGTAAATATATCTAGAAAGGAGTCATTCTTTTGAAGTATTTTTGGGAGGAGAACAGAATAGATTCTCTAAACTAAAACTAACCTTGCATTACATGCAAACACACGTACAAATATCCTGGGAAAATAATGAGATGAAAAAAGTATTCAGTGGAAGTTTAGGTTTGTAATTCTGAGGCTTTTAACTCTGAGCGTTAATAAAAAGTGAAAGTGATAACAATAAATAAGAAAGCATTAGTTATGAAAATATTTGAACTTGCCAACAAGACAAGTGATTCTGGATCTCTTGAACTAAAATGGACTGCTAAAAGGATTTGAAAGCAGCTTTCTGCTCTAAGACCAGAAAATTGATTTGGTACAACATTAAGATTTAGTGGCCAGTTAAAGTCATGTCTGCTGGAATAGTTTGGAGTCTTAGAAGACTCAATGTATGAGTTGATTTCCCCTCACTATAGCACTGAATAGGAGAAGACTTTATTGAAGCTTCAAAATGTGGTAGAGCCTTCATCATACTATATTTTATATTGAGATGAATGTTATATATTTAAACTGTTTTTATATTTTCAAGTGATATTCTGAATAATTAAGTTCATCCTTTAAAAGAAAGTGTTTCAGAGGTGATTAGCATCCTTTAATAAGTAAATTCTGCTCTGAATTCAAATTTACCCCACTCATTCAAGGGACCTTTAGCTGACATTAGTAACAGCTAACTGAAAAGTTAGGAGAAATGTCTTTCTGAACCATTTATTTTAAAACACTGAAAGGTATTCTTCACCTCTAATATATCTAATAGCATTAGTGTTTAGAGCCAGGAAATGGTACCACACAGTTCGTGGTTTGATTTGAGGTGTCATTTTGTGCTTTTGGTGCAGATCAGAATGGGTGTATCACTTAACAGAAGTAAAAGTGTTCTGTTTTAGCAGGTGCTGTTGCTTCCACTGTTGAGAGAGGAGCATGAGGAAATGGGCATATCTAAAATTAGTGATTGGCATGAGACTAAAAAGAAGCTTTCTGCAGTTCACTTGCTTGTTTATATGCAGTTAGGTTTATGTTGGTACTCTAAAGATAGACTAAGCAGAGGAAAGACAGTGAAAATAGTCCAATAAACCACATTCAAGCCTTCTCTCATCTAGAACTGAAGAGATACAGGGAAGTGCTGAATCTGGCATACTTTTTCCCTTTTTTTTTTTTGCATTCCTGTTGTTCAGAGCCTTCACAAACGAAAAATAGTCAGCAAATCATAAACATAAAATCATAAAACAGACATCTGTCAGGTTCATTGAAGTACCTCATGTGTATCCTCTTAAATTGAAGACACAGTACATTACTGGGAATCTGGTTTTGATAAGCCCATATCCTAAATACAAGGGAAATAACTGCAGTTAATGGAGAAGACCTAAGATCTAGTAAGCACATATTTGCTAGTAATACTTTTTTGTCTTTCAATTCCTTAGCAGTAGAAGATAGGAAGTTGTTTATTGGAATGATATCCAAGAAGTGCAATGAAAATGATATTCGAGTGATGTTCTCCCCCTTTGGGCAGATTGAAGAATGCAGGATATTACGGGGCCCGGATGGCCTGAGCAGAGGTAAGCAAAGCAAGGAGCGTTTTTGGCAGCTTGAGGATGCTGGATGCTGCCTTTTGCATCTCAACCTAGCATTTGAGCTTTTTCTGTGATTCCCACTACACTCTCTCCCTGCCCAGTAAGCATTTTCGTTCCTGTATTCATCCCAGTAATTGTGGAGGCAGTGAACAACTTCATCCCTTTTTGTTCTTTCCCCAGGTTGTGCATTTGTGACTTTTACAACAAGAGCCATGGCACAAACAGCAATCAAAGCAATGCATCAAGCACAAACCATGGAGGTAAAACAAGTTAGTGGGTGTCAGGAGCAGATGTAATTTATCAGGCAGTCACATGGAGTTTCAGGGATTGGAGAACAGAGAGAAGGACAAGTGCAGTTGTATGTTTCTTCACAAAAACTGCTTCTGGACCTTCGTGTTTGTTTTGCTCTATTTTTAGAGTTTGAGATAGAAACTACATCTGCAGAGAAAATACCAAAATACAAAATAGAATTAAAAGCAAACAAGATTTGGAGCCTTTGATTAAATGTGCTGTTTGAATGTATATATATGTCTGTATGTATGCCTGGAGGAGGAGGGGAATGCTTCCAGTGACTGGGTCTTAATTCAGTATTTCTGTGACTGCTGGGGATAGCAAGTATGTAATTGTTTGAATTGCTGTTTGCAGGGTTGCTCTTCTCCCATTGTTGTAAAATTTGCAGACACGCAGAAGGACAAAGAGCAGAAACGAATTGCTCAGCAACTTCAGCAACAAATGCAACAGATCAGTGCTGCCTCAATATGGGGAAACCTGGCTGGTCTCAACACACTTGGACCCCAGTACTTAGCAGTGAGTTTCCAATTTGGCTTCTTTTCATCTCTTCAGGGATTGGAGTGTCTGACTGTCTTGCAGTGTTTAATATATTCATTTTTAGAAGGCTCCTGGTAGATGGGAGCTGGGTTCTTAATCTCCATTTTGTGGATGAGAAGGCTGAAACTGTATTATGTTCTCTCATCTAGCTGGGATACTTTTATGAGTGGATTTCAACCTCAGTCACAGTAGCCCTAATTACTAAAACCTTGGGTTTTTCTCCTGCATTCTGTAGAATGTGCTTTTTCTTTATATAGTACTGCCTCAACATTAACCATGTAAATGCCCTTTTCATGTCTATCTGATGACATAGTTCTTGTATTCCTTTATCATTTTCCTTTATTTCTGTCATCCTCTTCCAGTGAAACTTGAAACAGTACTTGGTACTGTCCCAATAGAAAAAATGATCGGATTGGAAGCAGAGTAAATAAACCCAACCAACCAACTGAATAAAAGCAAACCCTACAGAAAATAGAGAGAAGCTACTCTCTTTAGCAAAAATGATGTAACAGAATGCAGTTTCATTACAGTTGATTTTGCTATGTCCCTAAAGGATGAACTTTTCAAAAGCTGATGTGCTGTGACTCATGAGGGTTGCCAGAGTAGTTCTGACAACTGCATTCATGCAATATAAAGTGTGAGGAACAGAAAAGGAAAATTTCATCTCATTTTTGGTATGGTGAAATGGGGCAGTTCTCTTACTGCTTTTTTAGTTTTGGTAGATTGGAATTTTTTTTATAACGGCTAGTTAATGAAAAAAGAAATTGGAAATCTCTAAACCCCTTAATTTCAAGCTGAAGCTGTCTCTTATGTCTACTATGCATAAGGAAAGTAGAGGAGGTTCCCTCTCCTGGTGGCTTTTGGTTTTGGTATGGCATTTGTCCCATGCTGGCAGTGCCAGCTATAAAGTCTGTTTTGAGGTAGCATATCCTTAGGGGTGGCAATCCTGCCTTAGGTGCTTTGAATAGGATTTCTCTCTCACTACTGATTCTGCTGATTTTCTCTTGGTGTATTGGCTATAATTTGCCCTCAGCATTGCTGACGTTGAGTGTGGAAAGCAGTGTGCTGTTGCTTTGGCTGCAATGTGCTTCATGGGCAATGTGGAGCTTCACTGTGGTGGTGCTCTGGCTGTGTTGTTCAGGGAATTCTCTACGCTTTGCTATGATGTGGTGCATGGGCTGCAGGAATTCATTTGTGACGGCGCTCTGGCTGTGGTGTGATGCAGTTTCTCCCAGAAGCAGAGCCAGCCCTCACTCTCACTCTTGTTTTGTTTTTTGGTGTAATGTCTAGCTTTATTTGCAGCTCCTTCAGCAGACAGCAGCTGCTTCATCTGGGAACCTGAACACACTGAGCAGCCTCCACCCAATGGGAGGTGAGTTTTCTTCTACCAGAAGACAAAGTGTGCCAGTCAAAAGAGAACAAGGGTAGACAAAGCAGCCAAAAAGCATTTTAATCTCATTTGAATAAGTAGTCCTGAGTTTGCCTACTCCTTTGAAATTACATGAATTCTCTGCTACAAGTGTGGATGTTCCTTCTTAATCTTAACTATTGTCCCCAAGGTAAGTGGTGGTATCTCCCCAGCCTCTGGCATTTAAAATTATCTTCCCTTATGGGTAGCAAAAAGAATGCTCTCTCTATTTGTTTTCATCCAAACAGGTGCATATGTGAAGAACTTTGTTTTGAAATAGGCACTCACTAATGCACATTTTTTCAGTAATTCTGGATTCTTAGCATTTAAGTTGGAAATACACTGTTGCTAGGAATGTGAGCTAATGCTTCATTCAGGTTCTTTCATTAATTAATTTAAATTACAGTTAATTATGCCATTACTGTTAGAGAAGATCAGGTTCATAGATTTAAGCCAAATTCCTTGCTGTGGACTGCTACTCAGAATATTCAGTGAGTATAGCAGTTCTGGGGGTGTATGTTGGTTGTTCCTTTTGCCTTCATACAGTTAGGAATAATAAAACACATGTTAGCAACTCCATTCACCATATTCTTTAAATTCTTCTGCTGGCAGAAAAATGTATAGTTTTGATTTTAATACTGAAGACTTTTAACTTTTCAAATTGCCTCCTGGAGTTTTGTGGTAGTTGCCAGTGTCACGTGCTCTTTCTGTGCAGAAGATTGTCCAAAAGTGTCTTTGTAGATCTGACTTGTGTTGGCTGGTGCACCCATCAGTAACAATTACAAGCATTTGCAGCAAAGTGTTTTGATTTAATTTGTAAGAAATTTGATTTATACTGGAACTTGATTCTAAATTCAGCTTCCTACATTGACTTCTTTCATGTTAGATCTCTTCAGAGCTCTTGGATCTAGGACTATTGCAAAATGGATTTTTTTTAAAAAAGCCTTTTCACTAATATCCTGTGTGGGGGTGATCTGTAATGGATTTTGTTATGCACATGATCCTGCCTTTCCCCCCATCTTGTGTCTGCTTGAAAACAAGATGTAATAAAGAAAAAGGTATAGCAGTAAGGACTGGGGCAGAGGGAAGGGGATAACTAGCTGAGATTGAGAAATTTCTGGGGTGGTTCTGTCTTCTCTATTTATAAATAAACCAAAAAAAACAAACAAAAAAAAACACACAAAAAAACCCCCAAAAAAACAACAACAACAAAAAAAAAAACCACCAACCAACCAAAAAATTTGAAAATTTAGAATCCAGACATATAAATAGTATGTTGCGTGGTTATTCTAAATCTGTGATTCTCTACCAAAAAAGTTGTAGTTTTAAGGTCTTGATAAATCTTAGCAGATCTCCTTGCATGAAATTCATAGAAAGAAAAATTAAGTAGGTAATTAGATCCAAAATTATATCAGACTTTGTAGACAAAATTTAATCTCAATGCTGTTTGAAAGCAGATGGGAAAACAGTGTGATGACAAGGGGACAGGTGCAGTGTGCACATGACAAACTGCTTCAGTAAGGAACAAGCTGCCCTGTTCTTCATTAGCTCCAACACTTGCACTTTTAACCCTCTGTAGCACAATAAAAGCAAAATAGAAAACTTTTTGATTTTAACTTCATGCTTTTAAGTTACAATGGAATCCTGAGAATCTAAATAAAAGCAGAATCCACTTGTTTTGGGAACTAAATTTGCCAAAGGAAACAGATCCTGCCACAAACAGAAAACAACTGAAAAGGATTTAAAAAAACCATACAAACTATACTAAATGTATTAGAAGCACTTTAGAAAATAATTAGTTTATACTGCGTTGTCACATTCTTACGTTGTCTGTTTACATGCTTAAATTACAAAACTGAGGTTTTAATTATTTGAGATGTGTGCTTTGCTCCCAAGGTCTTACTAAGTATTCAAAAGATGAGATACCACCTCTACCTAGGATGTTGTGATGTTGTTAAATGAAGGGTGATTAATTGAATTTTGTTTTTAATTAAGTTGGGAATAAATGTTAGGGATTGTCTTAAGTCAGATGAAGACAGGAGGAATTAAAGTTAATCAAATGTAGAGACAAAAAATGGAAAATAAGGGAAAAGTGAAGGGAGGCAGAATTGGAAGAGTGGAGCTAGCCTACCAAAGGATAGTTAAAACACAGAATTCAGGATTAGATCCATTTTGATGGATTCTCTGGCAGAAAAAGAGGACAAAACACAGTCAGTACGGACCAAAAGGTTTCATACAGAAATGGTGGCTCAAGATGAAGGTGAGTCAGATGAATAAATTGACCAGTAAAATTCATAAACACAGGGATCCCTTCCTCCCCCTACAGTATTCCTTGCTCCCTATGCACAACATGCCTGAGGTTTCTTCATTTCCTTGCCAGTGTGTTTGATCAGCCTAAACATACATTGGCTGATCCTGTGGTCACGAGTTGCCACTTAACAATTGTCTCACAATTTACTGTTGCTTCTTGGCTGCCAGGGGGACCAAACAAAACATGCTGATGCTCAGCTGATGGTGGGTTGAAGCATGACTTTGTGGCCTCTGTGTGTGAGGCCTTTGTGAAAGAACTTTGCAGTTACTGTTGTTCCCATACAAAGAGTGTGGAGGGACATGGGAGTGGGAGAAGTTATTGGCCTGGTGTCTAGGCAAGTTCTCTAGCTTGCACATGAGCTCTCAAACTGACATAAACTCCTATGCTTTTGTTGACTGAAGAGAACACTGCTTGAAATTTTCTGTACTTTGGAGTCTCCATCTGGCATTATAACTACCTGGCCTTTTCCTGAACCACATCTCTCTGGGCAAAGAAAAAAATTTTTCAATTATAGCAAAGAATTGCCATGCAGAAAAGATCAGTAACTAGTATTGAGCCTGTTGCTTTTAAGCTCCTTCCCGTTCGTCCCTTGTGATGAGCTTGCTGGGCCTGTTGCGCGTGGATGATGGTGGCTCTGACAGGAGAAACTCGGCCTTGTCCCCTGTGTTGCAGGCCTGAATGCGATGCAGTTGCAGAACCTGGCCGCGTTGGCAGCCGCGGCCAGCGCAGCTCAGAACACGCCCAGTGGCACCGCTGCGCTCACCTCCTCCAGCAGCCCCCTGAGTGTGCTCACCAGCTCAGGTAAGAGACTGCCCGTGCTCCAGCCTGACTTCCACTGCCCTGGAAGTCCTTTCGGGATAGACGTCACCTGTTTTGTCTATCCCTTTTTGTCACTTTCATGTTGATATTTAATGGAGAAACAGTTTACTAGTAGATTCACTGGCCTGTTTAGGGTAGATATCTTTGCCACCAGCAAGGCTTTTTTACCTGCTGTGTCTCTTCTTCCAAATGGTCAGATTAATTTAGAGTAAAAAGAATTTTTGAGGTCATCATGAATCAGAAGGATAGGTGACCTTCTTTCAGTAATGTTATTACAATCTCATCACATATTTGGTTTATCTGTGATTTTACTGTGGTAAATAACACCCTGTTCATCTCAATATGAAAACAGAAAATGTCTTTAGTATGAGGTAATGCATTCTGTGCACTAGAACAGTACAGTTTATATTATGAAGACAAGGGTATAACTTCCTCGTAAAAGCAGAATGAACAGACACCTAGCACTTTTGCTGGAAAGTAGTTGTCTAGAATTTAATGCATGAGTTGCTCATAAAAATCAGTATCTTCCTTTTGCGTGGCTTTTTTTGTGTCTTGTTTGTTTTGGGTCGGGTTTTTGAACTTTAGGTTATGTACATTAACCAGAGATACTAGAATGTCCAAGCAGTGTTCTTTTGCTTTCTTATTGTTAAATATGACCATTAAATGCAACAAGGAAAAACCTAAAAATAAATTCAGTTATGCTTATGGCAGACATACTAAGTTTTTATCACAAATGAGGATCAGTATTCTACTCAGTTATTTCTATCCTATTTTGAGTTATTACTAAATCCTGGCATGAGAAGGGAGACCCTGTATTTTCAGGGTGTCAGTTTTCCAGCATCTGTCCTACAGAGTTGACATTGTCACTTGTGATTGTGAGAGACCAAAGAGGGAGGGGGTTTTAAATTTCCACAGGTAGATTTTGAATTGCGTAGGAGGACCAAGGAGCCAGGCTAAGAGATTATAAAGAGATTATAAAGAGATTACAAAGAAAAGCTGTTTAGAAAACCTTCTGTCATATGATTGGGAGTTAAACCAGGGGTGTTTTGCACAGTTTTCTACTTAAAGAAATTCCCAAGAAAGGATTAGTCCAAAGAGTGTTCTGTTGCAAGACATTTTTTACATAAAAACTTTGTGGACTGCAGTGCTTACAAGATTGAAATTTTAAAATTTATCTTGACTCACAGCTGTGTATCCTATTCAATAATTAAAAAACAAAACAAAAAACTCTGAAGAGTTCGGACTACAGAAGAGGTGCATTTATAACCCACTAATGCTTTTTCATCATAAAGGAAGTATGAAGGTGAATATATCTAACAGTTTCTCCTATACTTCTTCATGCTTTGTCATGTTACAATTTGTTATGACTGGCATTTAGAACTAAAATTTGCTTATTGGCTGTCTTGTCTGATGACTGCAGCGAACTTGTTCTCTGTTTTGTTGAGGTGGAGAAGGGCTGACAGGTTGTGATGTTCAAATGTCAGATGTGCTAGAAAAAGCAGAGTCAGCCCTTCTCAGAAGTGTGCAGTGAAAGGACAAGGGCAATGGACACAAGTTGCAGCCAAGAAAATTCTGATAAAAAAATAAAATTCATGGCCAGAGTGATCAAGCTCAGGAGCAAGGTGCCACAGGAGCTGTGGAATCTCCATCATTTCTGAGACTGAGAATGCAATTGGAAAGGACCTTTTCAAATTCATAGGTTAGATCAGCTCTGAGCAGACTTTTAGACAGGGTGATCCACAGAGGTCCCTTTCAAATGAAGTTGTGCTGCTATTGAGTGATTTTTTTGGAACTGACTTCCACTCTATGAATTTTGGCTGTTCCACAGAACTACGAAGGTTCATTTTGCCTTGATGAGAGAGATTTCAGGACTCTGTTTCATTTTTAATCATGCTTGTGAAGGGGCTAGGGGGCAGGAAACCGTCCCATTTTCCAGTACTTTCAGTGCTGAATTCAAATAACCTTCTGATCATCAGTAATATCAATAAATTGTTGTGTGACAACAATTCGGTTATCATGATGGATCATTTGTATTAATGTCCTACACAGATTTATCAGTTAACTCTTCACAGTTTTGTAACGTGCAGCAGGCGCTATTGTATTGCTCTTTAAACCTAATTTCGAGTATAATTTTAAAGAATAAAGATTAGCTTTGTTCAAAAGAAAAAAGTTTTGGAGGACATGTTGTCCAAAAGTAGTCACTGACATGAAATTCTGGAACAGTTCTAGTGCTTTTTGTTAGAGGTATAAATACGCTTCACCTTTTAAAACTACACTTATCTTTTTAACTCTTTAGTCTTCAAGCTAACTTGAAATTCTATTGTGATTAATATTTATGTATGCATTCACTCTGTGTGTATTCACATAAAAGGCTGTTGGGCTCCACACAGAAAGCATCTATCCCTCCTGAACCACATCCAGACCTTGAAGAAACTCAGTATATAGCAGTTCAGTACCATGTGTTAGTAAGTGCCTGCCTTGTCTGAGGGACATATGGCAACATCTACTGGGATAACCTCTTAAACCTAACTGCAGATGAGATGACTAACTCCTTGACTTCTCTCCATCTGTCATCCAAATGTTCACCTGATGCTTATTTGGACATCTCTCCTCAAATTGCATAATTGGTGGAAAAATCCAGACAGTCCTTCTGCATAATTACCTTCTTGATTTGCTTTCATCTGCACTGATATCATTTATGTCTGGGGAACTTGGAAGTCTACAAAGTGCAGTCCATGGACTATGGATGGGTTACATGTCAGAATGATGGAACTCAGAGGTGTTATGTATTTTTGTTGTGCTGCCTTCCTACCCATTTCAGACAATTTCCTTTAGATAGTTCCAAGCACAGTTGTCTCTGTTGGACACGAAATGAAGAGCTTGACTCCAGGTAGAAGAAAAATTCAGAAGGCTTTATTTTTAATTTTACACAGTCCTTTTATAGCATGCTGCGCTAAGGAACTCTATGATTGGTTAGTAAAGGCAACTTCTCTTCATTGGTTAAATAATAGAAACATATGATAGCTTAGAAATATTATAAAAACAAAGGACTGCTTACATGGAGCATCCTTGAGAGGAATGAATTCTCTCACAGAAGGAATCAGCCACTAACAGGCTGAAAACTTTCACAGACTCAGAAAATCAGACTTACACACAGTTTTGTATTTTGATGTAGAATGGGGTGAAGTAAAACCTTCAGCCTCGCTGAAAATCAGCTCTCGGAACTGAGCAGTCTGGTGCTGTTATGTAGTCATTGTTGCAGAGAACATGGCCATAAATAAACTCAGACTTCTAACTTGGGAAAGGGACATCCAAGAAAATATAGAAGTATCTCAGGATAGGAGTGTCTTTGCCATCTTTTTGACTTGAGCACCAATAAGAATTATCTGCTTCAGAGGAAAATAGAATGATTGCAAATACTGAGGTATGTTTCCATTTCTCTTCCATCTAAAGCAACCTCAAAGGTTCAGCAAAGCTTAGATGATTTCCCTGGCTTTGATGTGTCTTCAGCAAAATTGTTTTCAGAGATAGCAGAGTATTTCTGGTTTTACTGGAACTAATCACATACAGTTCAGTCAGATTCATCGCCTGAATTTAACTTTTCTTCAGGTCATTGCTTGGATGCTACATGACTGGATTCAGACTGAATTTACCTACCTCCACAAGTTGTTACTTGATGTCCTTGTCCAAGTTTCATTATCTTTCTAATAATGTCTTTCAGTATCATTCTACAAAGCTGTTCTTTATTACAAAATCAAATTTTCTGAAAACCTTCTTAAGTATTTTCAGCTACTTCTGTTAGAGTTAGCCTTTTTGACTAGATATAACTCAGTAGATAGATCTAAGAAAACATAACCCTAGTAGCAAGAAGAAACCCCAACAACCCACCAAAAACTGCACAGAAACAATGGTAAGAATTAGGAATGGAGTAAAGAACATGTATAAAAAAATATTAATTTTGTATCCCTGTTGCTTTGTTCTCTTTTCTGATCTAAAATATAACACAAGGAAAACAGAAGAACAGAAATGACGACTAGAACAATGGAACTCCTCTATTAGGAGTAGTCTGAAAAATAGAAGACTGACATGAAAGAAGGATATGATTACAGCCTACAAATACATTAGTGTTATGATGAAGATGAATAGGGCAAAACCAGTCATTAGATATTTCAAGAACAGAATTGCAGAATATCAGGTCAAGTTGTCACCTGATAATTTAAAAATAAAAAAAGGTTTTTCTTAGCATAGTACATGATTACATTGCAGAAGTTGTGCCTTAGAACATAGTAGAGTCCAACAATTTGGTTTTCACATTGTACTGAAAGTAATGAATGAAAATTGTAATTTTATTACAAAGACATTGCCTTTGGCTGAAAAAATCCTAGATTCACAGATGGCTCTGTTGATATATAGGCTATATGCAGGAAGCATTCCTTTGTAGTTGCCCTGTATATCTGCTCTACTGTTACTTATCTGCCTTTTGTCATCATCAGAAATGGGATGCTGTCTTCAATTCCTACATACATAGGATAAAGAAAATACAGGCAAATCTTTGTTTTTGTTGGCATTTTCAGTACTAAAGCATTTCTTGTTTTACCTAAAAAAATTTCTGATAAAGGCAGCTAAACTAAAATAACTCTGTGTTCAGCTTTTTATAGTGGTTTAACTTATTTAAAAGCACAGCCTTTTAAAGTAGAGAAGGTATCCATTTTCTCTCTCACTTTGTTCTCTAGCTTTTTTTCCCCTTAGCTGCTGCTATTTTATTGGGAATAGGCTTGGAAGGATTTTTTAAATGGTGTTCTCATGTGTCAAATATAGTGTCCTTTTGAAATATAAAGACCAGCAATGAAATGTTGCAGAAACAAGTGATATTCTAAGATCAAGGTAACTGTATGATTTCTGAACTCTGGCTTTTATTTAGTCAGCTGTGCTGATTTTTCTACCAGCTTGAGGGTTATATTGTAACTGCTGATAGGAAGACAGGAAGTGTCTCCTTCTCATCAGAGTAAGCATCTTAAAATAGTTTGGGACATCGTCTTTCAATTTTTGATTTATTAGGAGAGTTTGTCTTTACATGTACTAGAGGAGGTTTGTCATTCCATCTGTTATTACAAAAAGTGGTATGATGTGCAGCTCTCTGGTTCTCATGAAGCTTTGGATAGATGCAACTATTTTTGTTGGGGGGTTGTTAGGCTGTATTTTATTTAAATTGTTCCAATATCCAACCCCAGCAGAGACTTTGTGCCACAAACATGAAGTGGCAAATATGTAGTGTGTGTGAAACTGCTTGAAAGATGCTAACAATTATTTAAAAAGTTTTAGTGGATGTATGCAGCATAACTGAGAATCACAAAAACATGAGGAAAATTGAAAATGCCTCAAATTCGGTTCTCCTTTTACCTCCTTGGTCAAACCAATAAATTCCTCTTGCAAGCAGACTACAAGATGCCTTTACAGCATCAGTCTTCAATATCTTTTAATTTTTAGCAGCCATAAATATTTTCTAATGCATCTTGTGCTGTAAATATAAACTTTTCAGTTCACAGCAATACACATAGATTTTCTTCTGCAGTACTGCACAAACCTATTAGAAAAAGCACTGCTATATAATCATAGAAATACTGTGCATCTCTTATTTTTTTCATGTCCATAAATATTTGTAGATGACCTCAATGTGAACTTCTTTTTCTTTTGACACACCAGCTTGGAAAACTTATTTTTCTCAGGATTTTGATGTTGACTTTTGTAGAACTAACTCTATCTGGTGTAGAATTTGGTGGGCCGTGTAAGCTGTTACTATCCTAGCCTAGTATATTGGTAGACTTCTCTTACTGAGTCAATGTAGTTGAAGATGTTGCTGAAATAGAGGACAGATTATTTATTTTTGGATGTACATTTCAAGACCTTTCTCAGTCCTAGCCCCAGCTGTGGCAGCAGGATTTTTAATAGAAAATTATTTAATATGTCAAAAGAATCTGGGCATGTGGTGTTCCTGTTCTGGCAGTATGGGAAAACTGTATGTTCAACATTCTTTAATGTCCCTAATACCTATGTTGCAGGTCTTTTTCACCTTGAGTGATGTTTCAAGGATATGTGTTTATACATAGCAAGTGACTCTTACTTTAGGCAGCAGGACATAGGGCATCACTGCTGGTTACCTTATGTTGAGATACATAGTTTAGCCAACATTTGTATAATGTCTCAGTCTAACATGTCTTATACTTACTGACATTATTATTGCTACAAAGAATAGATGGTATGAAGTAGAAATTTTAAAGAAATGTAGGAAGGGCCTAGAACCTTATATGTATAAGCATACAAGGTATGTATGTATAAGCAGTATGATCAATCAAGTTGTGTGGGTTTGTTTGGGGTTTTTTTTACATAAAGTATCCTGTGTTGCCTGAATCTGTTCCTTACTAGTTTTTTCTACCGGAATAACTTGATGAAGAAGTTGAATTATCAGGACTAAAACATATTAGTTGAAGTTTAATTGTTTTATTTTAATAGCAGGTTCCTCACCTAGTTCCAGTAGCAGCTCCTCTGTTAATCCAATGGCTTCTCTTGGAGCATTGCAGACGCTGGCAGGTGCTACAGCAGGCCTCAACGTTAGCTCTTTAGCAGGTAAGCTGTGTAGTGATGGCTTGGGGGAATAGCTCATTATCATTCTTCAGCCTGTGATGGGTCTCTGGGGTGATTTTTTCTGCTCCCTGCTTTTTGTAATGGTGCAGAACATTTGAAAGGCTATTGTCTGTCTCAGTGGAAGCACTCAGTCATCTTTTATTTCCTCTTTCTTATACAGGAATGGCAGCCTTAAATGGAGGACTTGGCAGTGGTGGTCTCTCAAACGGGACAGGTAGCACAATGGAAGCCCTCACACAAGCTTATTCTGGAATCCAGCAATATGCTGCTGCTGCACTGCCCACACTCTATAACCAGAGTCTCTTAACACAGCAGAGTATTGGTGCAGCAGGAAGTCAAAAGGAAGGTAGGCAGAAAGTTGTAGAAACAACTTGAGGGGGTGTTTCAAAAGGGCAAGTTTAGCCCTTGCACCTACCTTACCTGCAGATTTTTCATTTGGTGTCATTTTTTAGAATCCAGGAGTACTGAAGACAAAAAAGGTCTGTGGGCATTCTACTAAGGGCTGCCCAAAGTAGTTTTTATACAGGATGTTTCTCATGGGGTTTTTCTAGTCTTGAGTGTTTCCTTAATCATACTCCTGCATGTTATCAGAGGGAAGGAGAATATGAGTCTACAGCCTGATATATCCCACTGTCAGAGAATCAGATGGGGTTTTGTTAATGTTGTTTTCTGGGTCCTTCACCTCTTCCAACAGCTGCTTATGCCAGTCTTCACTCTTCAGATTCAGGTTAAATTTAATATGTAGTGTAAAGTAATGTTGAGTGTAGGAGTAAGTTTTCAGCAGAATGTAACATGTTTAGAAGAGAATCTGTCAGATTACAAGCAATGTGATTATTTATATTTTGTTTGGATATTTACTTAGTTGGTTTTGCATAGCTATTTTTTGTTCAGTCAACATCTAGCACTCAAACTTAACTGAGTTCAGATGTTATTACAGCAAATATTTGTGAACCAGCTTTGACACAATGTATAAAGTACAAATGAAAGTGGTCAGAAAAAGCTAGAATTATTTGAGTGAACAATCTCAGCAAAGGCTCATGCTCATTTATTCTGAAATCAAGTGCTCTGCAGTACTGTAAATAGCAGTTTCATTTTTTAATCTAGAAAATTTGTCTTGACTGACTCTTCCACTCTTTTTTTGTGCAGTGGGTATGTGGTATCCATGCTCTTTCTGAATTTATTTTCCTGCTTGTTTGAAGGTCCAGAGGGAGCCAATCTATTTATCTACCATCTTCCCCAGGAGTTTGGGGATCAGGATCTGCTGCAGATGTTCATGCCATTTGGAAATGTCGTCTCTGCCAAGGTTTTCATTGACAAGCAGACCAATCTAAGCAAGTGTTTTGGTATGTTGGATCTTCAGCTTCCTTACGAGGGGAAGCAATGGGACAGACATTGATCTCTCTGGTGACCAAAGAGAGGACCCATGATAAAGGCCTGAAGCTGAGTGAGGGGAGGTTTAGGTTGGATATTAGAAAAAGGCTTTTCACCCAGAGGGTGCATGGGCATTGGAGGAGGCTCCCCAGGGAAGTGGTCAGAGCACCAGCCTGACAGGTTTCAAGAAGAGTTTGGAAAGTGCTCTCAGATGAAGAGTGTGATTCTCAGGGTGTCCTGTGCAGGGACTTCAGTGATCTTTGTGGATCCATTCCAATTCAGGATATTTTGTCATTCTATAAATTGTTATCTGTATAAAGGTGGCTTTTATAGTAATCTCTTTTTCAGTATATTATTAAGTCAGCTATTAAGCAAGTAGGGAATCTCTGTATATTCCTAAAAAATAAAAAAACCAAACACTTCCAGCAATAAACTGTATTTTCCTGATTGTCAATGTGACTTTTTGCTTTTCACAATTTCATACTATTGTGCCCTGTTATAGTGTTCTGACCCTGGACAATTGTCCCTGAGATGGGCTCAGTTGGTTAGAGCACAGTGCTAATAATGCCAAGGTTGTGGGTTCAATCCCCTTATGGACCATTCACTTAGGAGGTGGATTCCTTGATCCTTGTGGATCCCTTCTAACTCAGAATGTTCTGTGATTATTATTTGTGTTTGCAGACTGTAATCCTGAGATAGTTCTTCCTCTTGCCTCTTTCTGTCTTTTCAATAATTCCAATAATAATTTGTATATGTTACTTAGTACATTATGATTATGAATTATTTCTATTAATATTTTTATAAATTACTATTGTGGGTGCCATATTGCATTTTTGTAGTGCCATAAGCTGTCATGACTGTTTTGATAGATGGAGATTTCTTGTGATGGAATAGGAGAGGTGAGCCATTCTCTATGGTTTTGGTAGCTTTATGTGTACATAAAATCCTGAATTTTTTCCTATTTGAGCCAAAAGATGTGGACAATCTGATGCTTTGTGAGAACACAGAAATACGCTGATCATTCAGCTATAACACCTACATACTATGGACACATAGCCATTGACTGGAGTGGGAGTTACTTTCCCTCCAGACGTTGAGTGGAGTTATTTAAAATAGGCTCCTTCAAAACACTGGAGAAGTTTATTTTCAGGATAATCCTTTCCAGGACTGATATGCAACCTATCTGTGGGCAACTTAAACATAATAGTGGTACTAGTGCTACCCTTCCTTGGCAGCTATTGCACTCCAAAAAAATCTGCTCCCATAATGTCATGAGGGTGATTTCAGTCCTGTGTCTTTAATGAGCTTTTGCATCTGGATGAACATTTTCCAGGTTTGGTTTTTTCCCAGTATGAGTTCTTATAAATAGCAGTACTTACTTTGTTGATAGACTAGAAAACATTTATTTCCTGTGCTGTGTATATCTTCTGGCCTAAGTTCCGTATGTCAGAGAGCAATGCTTTGTTTGAGATATTTTAGAAGTTATTATGAGGAGTTTAGAACAGTTGTGAGCTTCTGAAAATGGCACTTCATGCAAGCCTCTCTGACCTTGTGAGTGCCTGCATTTCCAGCTGTGAGTGGGCATTGCGGGCAGCTGTGGCCCGGGGTAATTGTGTGTTTTCCTCTCCTCAGGTTTTGTAAGTTACGACAATCCTGTCTCTGCGCAGGCTGCCATTCAGTCAATGAACGGCTTCCAGATCGGCATGAAGCGGCTGAAAGTACAGCTCAAGCGCTCCAAGAACGACAGCAAGCCATACTGAGCACCCCTCCCCTCCGGGACTGGAGTGAGAAGGATCTTCTGGTAAGTTGGAGAGGAGCGCACTTAGTGATTCGAAGCCCTAAGGCTGTGTTTTTACAGTCCTGGAAGCTGATCCATGCCTTCTATCTGGCACATCTTCCCTTGAAGACTCTGCTGCAGCCTCTGCTGAGAATCCCACTTCGGATGGAGGACAAGTTTGTGCTTTTGTTTCCAGTGTTTTACTTTGGAGTTTAGGTGCCATATCGCTGAGGTTTTTATTTTGTTTAGTTTTTTTTTTTTTTTTCTCCCTTATTTGAAGTTTGCTGTGTTTGTAACCAGTGTGTGTTGAGAAGGACCAATGCCAGCTCCTTGGGGGTGGGGAGAGAAGGTTAAAGGGGGCAGCAGAAACTGACACCACACTGCCTTGGGGTAGAGAGAAGGGAAAGCAGAAATAACACAGAACAGCTGATGAAAACAAAGATGGGCAAGGAGAACAGAGAACTGGGTGAGAAAGAACTGACTCCACGTAGCCTTTGTCATGCCCCATTCGCTCTTTGAAATTTCCTTAACTGTATGCCACAGTAGGGATTTATTAAATCATCTCTAAAGCATGAGATGGGCTAAAAGGGTGAACACATTAACAAGCCAAAGGAAAACTGCAGTGATTCTTTTTTTTCTTTGCTGTATATAAACTAGTGTTTATATAGCAATGTGAATGTACACAGCACTTTATAAAACTATTAGATAATGTCTCTGCCCAGAAACTTTCTGTCTACAGTGGAATATTAATGAAATGCAGTGAATTTCTCCATGTATAAGAAAACTTAACCTATGTACTTCATCTAGGTTTTGTGGAAAGGTAGAGGCAGCTTAGTCTGGATGAATACATCTGGGTCTGTAAACACGAAGCTTTAGATCCCTTGTAACCTGCAGAAATTTTTGACAATTTTTCTTCTTAACAGTTGATCACATTCCCCATTTCTGTGGAATATTGTCCTTTTTTGCAGAGATTGCTATGAATTCTCTTTCATAAGCATAATATAAGTGCTGATTGTTTATTGAAATGATAACTTCCTGTTTTGTTAGGGTTTTTTGTTGGTTTTTTTTTTTAATGACTCATGCAGTGACTTCGTCTAGTAATTAGGTGTATCTCTCTGCTGCAGTTTTCCTTTAAGGGGTTGTGTACCAGTGCAAAACAGGCTAAACCAGGAGCTGTGGAACCCGAGTGTTGAGCCATTCAGTCTTTTTCTGCCTTTTGGTACAAGCTGTTACTTTTTATATTGAAGGAAAATTGAACACACCCCTTAACTGAACACACACTTTTTCTGCACACCAGTGAAATTGCTAGTGCATTGCTAAGGGTCTTTGGTATTTACTGGTTTTGGGGGCTCAAAGGACTTTTGACACTCTGGCCTGAGCTGTTTCAAGAAATCAGTGTAGAGTTCCATTTTATAACCACCAAAATCCACCTCTGTCACAAGAGGAAGTTTACAATTTCTGTGTCTTTAACAGAAGTTCGATTTACCTCATAATATCTCCTTTTCCTTGTTTTCTTTGTATTCCTGGGTTGTAAGGCTGTTTCCCAGGGCTCCAGCTAACACTGCAGTCTGGGAGCCAGCTGCTAAATGATGTGTGTGGGTCAGACGTGGGGTCAGGACTTTGTGTTCTGCTCCAGCAGGAGGAGCACTAAACCCATCAAACCTGAGAACTTGAGTCTAAATCCCCACTTGTGTGCTGCGATCTGTTGGGAATGTTGGGCATTTCCAGGGACTGGGCCCCCTGGCATCTCAAACCTCAGAATTACAAGGCCTGGATTTGTAACATCCAAGGGGAGCCCTTTCCAGTTTGTAAATTGAAAATTAAACAGTTGATGTCAGTCTGTCCATATTGATGGCAGACAGGTAAATCTGTCAGTATTATTTAAATAATTTTGTGGTGGCAAAATTTCAAAGGCCAGATTGCCAAATTTCCCAGTTGTGCTGGCATGTGGTACCCTTCTATGTTAATTATTTGAATCTCTAGAAGCGTAAACATACACTGAAGTGAACCATGTACACTTGAATTCTGCACCATAGGAAAGATGTGTCCTGGTTTTCTGAGAAAAGAGTGTTGGAGTGTGAAGGCCTCCAGGGTGATTATGGGATTTTTTTATATATATATATAAATTATATACTTTTCAAAAAAAGGAAAAAAGAAAAAAAAAAAACATAAAAAAACGTAGTTGGGAGCAACTGCTCCAAGTGCAACCTGCTGTAACCAAGAATGTTGTTTCTATTTTTATAGAAGTTTTATACCGCTCCAGGGTGGAGAATATTTATTATCTAAATTATTTCACTGGAAAAAAAGGCCAGGGTTTTGTAGAATCCTGAATGTGATTGTTTTACACACATAATGATGTGCATGATTGAAACTACTGATTTTCAGTGGCCTGTTTGCAGCCCAACAACTGCTAAACGAGGAAGATGAATGCTGTGAACCAGTGGAGGAGAGCACTGTGCTCTGGGGTCTCTACAGTCACTCTTACCTTCTTTGCACCCTACCCCACTGTACTATCCAAGACCTTTGTCCTGTTTTTCTTTTAACCTGATGCTCTGGCCTCTTTACTAGTCATTTCAGTTGCCCAAAATTAGATATTTTAGCTTCTTCATCCTATAGTATGTCCTCAATACTGTAACTTACAGATCAAGCTTGGCATTGTTGCAAATAGGTGCGACTCCTATTAACTTGAGGAGATTCACCAGTTTACACTGTGGCTTAGTTTGATCAGTGACTCCTCCCAGACAGAATCACCTTAAGACACCTAACCTGGGCTAGTTCTTGTGCCTTACTGGCGTAACAATAAGTATTGCCAAAAAGAAAAAGAAAATAAATCTATGCAGGTTAAATTTTAAAAGATGTGATCCTCAGATGGTTTGAATCAATGCAGTTCAGCTCTCTGAAGGCAGTAGAGCTGCATCAGTTTTCACCAGCTGAAGATGTTGCCCTGTTTGTGTTATTTGTTTGAGATTTCCCTTTCTTGGTGTATCAATGTGTATGTTGCCAAAGTTAATAAATGTATCAAGTTTGTGACTTGGGCAGATTTTTTTTCTGATAACAAAACTGATCAGATAAAGTCAACATTTCTGTGTCTGTTTGGTGGCTGCCGCTGATGGTGGGGATTTAGGCTGCTCTTGCCTTTCAGTCTTAAGCCAGTTTTCTTCCTCAGTTATTGGCAGCAAAGTCTGGGAATTCTGGGGACTTGGGCTTTTAAATTTTTAGGTCATATCATGCTCTCATTCAAGTGCAAATCAAATCAGTGTCAAATGCTCTATTATTTCCTGGATAGTAAGTAAAAGTTGGGTGAGTTCAAATAAACTGCAGAAGGTTGGCTGAGGCAGTCACATGGACAAAGTGTGCAGTATGCTTAGAACCAAAGAACCTGATTTTCTACAAGACAAGCTAAAAGAACTTCTGATGAAATAGAATTCCTTATTATGTGTGCCACCAGGAAATATTTAAAATACTTTTTGTTTACAAGGTGGAAATGGTCTACTTCATAGATTTATTTTTTTTTCAGGAGATGTTTGATTTTACTACTGTAATAAGGTGAAAGAATTATGAACTTAGTCTGATACTGCTTAGTGTCAGTACAATAGTAAACGAAATCATTTCTTCAGTCCCCTAGATAATCAATGGTCCAAAGTAGGATAGCTCTTTGTAGTTTAACTTTTTTTTTTTTTTAATGCAAAGCTGGCATTATTTAAAAAATCCAGCTCAGAAAAATCTCACTGGAAAATGCATCTATCAGGAAAAAGCTTTTCACCTGAATACTGAAAGTCACATATTACGATAATTCTATCATGCAAGGCTGAATCTAACTGAACTGGTAATGGCTGTGGATTAGGAAAGAAGAACAAAGCAGAATGAAGTTGTTAATTTCCAAATAATAATCCAAAAACAACTTGGATAAAGCAAATTTCAGATGAAGGGTGCAACCATGAACAGTTATAATGCTTTGAAAATTTCTTGTTGCAGACGTTTAAACCTAAAGATGATTGATATCCCTAGCATACCTTCCACAAAATATAAAACACAGAAGGCAGAATTATCACTGTTGTGAGAATAGAAGAAGGACAAACTGGAATAACTTTCTCCAAGTCATTAAGACCTTGTCCAGTATCTCTTGGTTCTGTTTTTATAGGCCAGTCTTTCCACAGGGCTTTGATAAAACTCAGTCTCTGCCCTCAACATAGCTGAGTGAAATATTTGAAAAATCCATATCAAGAAGATCCCTAGACAAATCACACAGAAGATTTCGGTGGTGCATGCTAAGATGTCACTTGACTTCATGCTTCTTGTTGTCTCTCATACCTAGTTCATGATGAATTTGCTTTTCTGTTGAAGAGTGAGTTCTTGCACCTATCTGCAAATTATCTAGAGTATTTCTTGAAACAGAAGTAAGTGCAAGAGTTGCATTCTACTCTGCTGGAGTTGGTTTAAACCCTGTACTAAAGTCCTTTCCCTTTATTGGAAAGCATGAAAAGCAAATTAATCTCAGCAGTTCTAATAGGAGGAGTATTGCTGATTTAGGAGACAATGTGTTTCTTGTTGCTTTGGAACAAGAATGCAACACTTGCTATTCTCAAATTATGTTAGATAATATGCAAATCTCACCTTGTTCTAGTCTGTAACCAGAAGCTTTGAGATGTGCTGAAGATTAAGGCCACAAACAGGAGCTAAAGGGGAGTTGGGGGTGTGGAGAGGCAAAATAAGAAAACAAACCTCTTCCTCTCTCTTCTGCCTCCCACTCTCATCCCAAAATGTTCCTTGTCTCTTGCAGCTCACAAGCTGAGGGGAGGGAACAGAGGTATTTATGTCCCTTAATATAAGAATTATTTTTTTGTAAACTCTTCAAGAAAATTTTAGGAAACACATTTTTTCTGCTCATCAAACTGGCAACAGTGACTGTAGAGCTTCTCAGAGCCCACAATCTCCTCCTCATGAAGCCAGGGAGCTGAGGGCTGTTACATAAAAGGTTGGGAATGGAAAATCCCTGTGCAGGTCTAATGGTATGACAAGTGCTCAGCTAGGACAAGTCTTAACTTGCAGTCAAGTCTTAAGGAATTCTTCTCTGATGTGTAGGCTTTTTGTCTTGTATAATCTTTTTTTTCCCCTTCTCCAAAACACCCACCCCCAGTTACACAGGCTCCTAGGGAATGAGAAGAGGCTGTAGCTAAAGGAAAGAACATGGATTTGCTGGGCTACTACTGCCTACGAACTCCACAAGTTAGAGTGCAAGAAAAGTCTCAAATGTCAAACCATCTGTGAATCCCTTGTGTCCTCTGTCTTGTCTCTCATGGTCTCAGTCTCTGTGGGCAAATGTTTGCCCTGGAGTTGTATTTTTTGGAATCGGTCTCCTGGGGAGGGAGTTTACTCTGTTCTAAACAGGGGTAGTAGACACACTGGGCACGGGGCAAGGTGAATGCATGCTAACCAGTGTGTCACTAGGCTGTGGAATGCTCTACAGACTGGGTGCTGAGAGGGAAATCCAGGCCTCTGCTTCCATTTGGTTTCTGGCAGTTTGATGTTTACTTGGTGTCCTTCATGTACCTTGACTTTTACTTGTCCATTGTTGGCATGTGCTGCCCTTCCCTGTCAACTCCCTTCCCCAGGAGATCTCATTGTACAGTGCCCATTCTTGTTCTCTCTCTCCGTGTTTGGATGTACTGCTCTGTGTAACTCAGTGGGTCTCCCTCTTTCTGGTTTGTTTTTTTTTCTAGATTCCTGCCGTTTGTTCATCGTTGTGCCTAAAGCATGTCGATGTGGCGTTCAAGTACATCGTCCAAATCCTTGTCTCTTCAGCTTCTCTGATGCTTGAACTCTCACCTTTGACCTTGTGTTGACCTTTGATGCTGATGTGTATTTTTATTATGTTTGTTTCTTTTCTTTTATTTTTCTTTTTTTTTTTTTTTTGCTGCCAAATTGGTTTTGCTAGAAAGACTGCTGAAGGGGAATATTTAAACTTGCATTTGAATATAAAAGAATTTCTATTTTTCTAGACCTTCGTAAGATAACCACTTGATTTTGTGAATCTGATTCTTTGTAATTTGTCTTCAGAGCAGCCTTGCTAGCATACCTTGTGGAGTATTTGTATTTCTGTGAACATACAGCCAATCACTTTTTAGGCTTAGTTTTTTTCTGTGTGCTTAGTTTTAAAAACACAGTTCGAAGAAAAAGTCAATTATATGGTGTGACTCAATCTTTCAGAAGACTTCCTAGTCACATTTTGCTGATCTGGTTTCTGTGCTTGAGGAGACAGCATGTGTTTTTATGAGTTCAAACTTGTGACTTGAAGTGGCATCAACAGAAAACACTTGAACTACATTTTTCTCTGATTGTAGCTACATTTTTGCCCTGACATTTACTGATTTTTTTTTAATTATTATTATTTTTATTTCTCCCCCGCTTCTGTGTGATTATCAGTCTGCAGTGAAAATTTGATCAAAGTTGATGTTGTATTTTGTTAAGCTCTGGCATGCTTGGTTTTTTTGTAACTACAATCTCCTCAGCAAAATGTGATGGTTTTGTTTTAATCTTTCAAACTAAGATAGTGCCCAGAAATGTTGTGCATGTTTCCTGCTGTTTCTTCACACCCTCGTATATATCACCTTCACCTCTCTGTTTTCTATAGTTTGTGCAAAAACTGAGCAATCTAATGGGTTTCAAAGGTATCCTTTAAATTGGTGGTTTCGGTATGAAAGATATCTGATCAGAAGCCACCTGAGGGCATCTACCTGTGCACTTAGACTGTCTGCCTGACAGAGCACCTGGACCTTGCTCCATCTCCAGTGCTGTCAGAAGCTCTGAGGGTGCTTGGTTACACTGTTCCCCTAGTGGAAGTTTTGGTAGAAGGGAATAGCTGGGAGCAGGAAGATGGGGGAACTCACAGTATTTCTGTTTCCAAAGCTATCTGAAGCTAGGGCTCATTTCAAACACTGAGCATTTTGTGCAACTCAGGGCACGTTTCTTTGAAGTCCAGCCCTAATCTAACACCATCAGTCAGAGTTTGGTGACAGGATTCTGGAAGGATCTAGGTTAGCTCATGAAATCAAGTGTTTTAAATATCCCAGAGAAAGCATTTATAACACTGATCCTACAACTGCTGGCTCTTTTCCCAAATGACAAGCACAATACAACAGCCTCTGAAGCTGTTACCTGAACAGGGTACCATCCCCAGCTCTCTTTTCAAGGGCTTCGCTGGGGAATCTCTGCGGAGATTTTTTAGTTTTTGTTTAGTTTTTAATTGGGTAATGAGCTAAGCAGTTTTTTCTGGCTTGCAGGATGAACTAGAACAGGTTACTGCTCTCTGGGTAGCAGGCTTCCCCTGCCCTACGTACCAACTGCACAGGTAGAAACTGGGAAGTAGCTTCTAGTTGAAGGCACCTGAAGAGTGTGTGATGAAGTTTCAGTCAGAAGCAGCAGCAAGCTAGTGTAGGTATCTTAACAGTTGAAATAATGTGAAATGGAATTCCAGGAGAAGGGTTTTTGTTGAGAAAACAAGTAGAGTTTGATTGGATAGAAATCTTAATTTTGTCCAGTATTTGGGATAATGTAAAGATGCAAAGATTGTTTTCTATCCTACTCCTGAGTTGGTTGAGGATACTGTATTCTCACTAGGTATTGACCTGACCTGTGTAGACAGTCCTTAACCTGCTTACAAAAGAAAACAATTTGAAAATGGTACATGTACCTGGGAGTGAATCGTGAGGCTGAATGAAAAAGGGTAGGGACTCGTTTTTTTGGGAAGTAGGGTTGGGGGCTGGCTGCTGTTAGTCCCACAGTCTGAATGCACAGGGCTGTGTGCTGGGGGGCACTGATACCCTGCAGTGGATGGAGGAACTGCCAGTACGTTTCTGTACATGTGCATTTGGTTCCGTAAGGAACCTTAGGGGAAACCTGTGGAAAAATATCTGAAGAAAACCAAAATGCCAAATGTTGGGTGTTTCTTTCCTTTCTTCTTTCCTTTTCTTCCTTTGGTTGTTTTAATTGTTCTGTGGTGGTTTTAATGGATTTGAGACAGTGGAGCAGCAGCTGCCTTTCTGATTTTTGGCTGCTTTTTGTGAATAATTTAAAAAGAAAATTTACATTTTGGAGACAAACCTGTGGGCTTTTTTATTGGTACAAACATTGTATTTAACACTAGGGGTTTTGTACAGTTTTTTGCCTTTTCTACTAGAAAACAATGTAAAGTGATTCACAATGTGATGAGAAAACAAATTGCCACTATGACCAAATGTAGAGTCTGTTCTGCAGTTAACGGGATTTAATCAACTCAAAGTCGTGGTTCAGTCGTAGAAATGCTTTTCTTTACCTTGTTTGAGCTGTTCCTTTTTTTCTTGTTTTGATTTGCAAAACAAAAATGTCTTTTTGTGTGAAATTGTGTTGTACTCTGTAGAGAATTACAGATTTTACTTTAATGGTTTAAAAAGCAGAGGAGCGCGTGTTGCTTTTCTGATCTGATCACAGAGTTTGTGTAGTGGATTTAAAAATGAAAAGATTTGTTACAAGTTTGGAACAAGCGAGTATGTGTTAAAGGAATTTTCTTCCTTTTGTGTGTGTGTTTTTTTTTTTCTTTTTGTCCCAAAGGGCAACTTAAAGCTGTTTTAATTGCACAGACACACCGACAACAAGTCATTTTGTATATGCCAAGTGTGGTACCTTCCTTTGTTTATTTGCTATTAAACTGTTTGAGAAGAGTCCTTGTGTGTTGTATTTGTGTCTTAAACTTGAGGTTCCTTTTGGGTTCCAAGTGTGAGAAGATGAGAGAGATGAGAGAACTATTTTACAGTTTCTTAGCTGTGAGACACAAAAATATTCATGGCCCAATACCACTTGTTCTGGATGTACAATATCGCCCTGGATTTTACTTCTGTGTAAATGAGCTACTTTGAGTAGAAATGGAAAAGGTTTTCTGGTTGATATACCTCAGTTTTGGGTCATTGGACAGTCAAGTCCCCTTTAGACATGGAAATCTGAGGATCTTGGATATTGCAAATATGTGCAACACTTGGCAGTGAGGAGAAGGCATATCCAGCCTCACAGAACCGGTGCCATGCAGCCACTTGCCTGGCCATGCACTTGTGCTTCAGGGTGTTTCAGGAGCTCAATATCTTGGGCAGAGCAGCAGCCCTCAGCTCTGCAGGAGCAGCATGAGTGTGTGGTGCTGTGTGGGATTAGAGGCACCAGCTGATGCCATTCTCACAAGCCCCACACTTGCCACCACCTCCTTCCCCTTCCAGGAACACAGCCAAGCTTGCTGAATCTACCCTGGTTCCGCAGCATCAAGGTACCTCCAGCTCCCAGTGCTCCTGGTCCTGGAAATACTACACAGGGAAACTGCAAATGGATTTGCATTACTTACTAGTGATAAGCAAAGGCTACCTGCTTTGCTCTTAGAACTAAGATACCGTTTATGATATCTCATTTCAAATTAATAAAAAGCATTTGGCATAGCCAAAGCATAATTCTTTTAGAAACCTGCCACAAGTTTGACGCAAATATTGCCTCTCTCAGAAGGAAAGTACCACAATGGCCATGATTTTACTGCATTTCTGAAAGCTCCTAAAATTCCCTGATGTTATTCCTTCCTTTTGCTGTCTTGCATCTTGGAGACTTGCAAGCATCTTTAGGACAGCTGTGTTTCTCCTCTGTGTCCTTTTCCTGTGCTATCTGGCGTACTCTGTTTCACCCCATCACTTCCTACGTGATTGTAAATCTGAGAGCACTTGCAAAGCATCAGGATTCAGTGCTGCATTCCTTGCCCTGAGCACACCAATTGCAGCACGAGGCACAGAGCCACCTGTTACAGACTCTGCTGGGATCCCTGCAGTTAATTTGCAGCTGTTGAGAAGAGAGGCTGGAAGGATTTCAGTTCAGATAGGCCAAGGATGGAGAGAAACAATTGAATCAGAAAAAGGGTTTGTTCAGGCAGAATGGAAGATTCCAGCTTGTGCAGAAAGTTCACTCACCTGGTCATACACAATCAAAGCTTTGTCAGCTGCATCTTACAGAACTGACACTGGATCCCTCTTGGATCAGTGGCTTGTTTTATGAAGGCTTTTTCTTCAATTTAAAAGGCCACCACAAATCAATACACAATCAAACTACACCTAAGAGCTAGTGTATTAATCTCTGAAAATAATCAGCATTTTCACGAGTTGTTATATTTATCAGCATTTGTTGGAAATACACAAAGTTGTAGATGGAATCCCCATGCTGAATCTTTTAGGAGAAACCTTTTTCCTCTCACATCCACTTCCACCTTTCACTATTTGTTTTGACTCCAGTCTTCCTGACTTTACCCGCCACATTCTCCTCTCTTCTTACGGCCAGGAGTCACTGGGGACATTATGAAGAGCAGTGGGGAGGAGGAGAAGCAGGTCAGTGTGGTCACTTCTCCAAAGTGAGTGCATGATGAGCCACACTGCATGTATGACAGGTAAGATTCCCTAATTTGATGTTGCCAAGCACCATTCAGACTAATTTATTTGCACTTCCTGCGGAGAAACTGGTTTGTTTACTGTAGAAGCTGTACCTGAATCTTGTATGATTTACAGCTGTCTTGAGTCACAGATGGATGCCATTGCTTTTTTTGAAGTAACACAGGCAGTCGGTGTTGATCTTTTATCCCTCCCTATTTAGGCAGCTGCAGCTGGGCTCAGAGTGGTATGTTTCATATCAGAGCATGTTCCTGTTTTTTTGAAAATTACCAGTTTGAACTTGATGGATTTAGTCCTTATTTTACTAGGGATTTAATCAACTCAAAGTCGTGGTTCAGTCGTAGTGAGAGTCAGGTGAGAGTTGCCAGTTGATTTCTAAGAAACTAAGCACTGTTTCATAGTGCTCAAAAGCAAGGAGGTAAAGTGAGGTTAACAAAATGCAGGGCAGATCATCTGTTAGATGGGTTTTGAAAAGAACCCTCTTCATTTGGCTATGCCATGTGGGGAAGGGAGCATTGCTTTGCTGGCATGATCCAAAAGAATCTCAGGATGAGCTTGAGTTACAGGCAGCTCACTTGTGGAAGGTTCATTTTGCAAAGTAGTCTGTCTGATCTCCCAAGAATGATACAATTTTTGTTTTATCCATTCCCCATCCCCCTTCCATAGCAGGCCCCTCCCTGGCTGCTTTCAAAGTGGCTGCTTTCCTGGCTTCTTAACTTCTCCAAGTGTAGAAATCTGAATCGCCTCACCATTATCAATGTTTTCCATGGGGACTAATCTGCATCTTCTTTCCATCCTACCACCTACATCCAGAGAGACATACAAGAATTACTGCAAGGGGAAGAGATTTTTTTAAAATCCCTCATCAGACTTCCATGCAAGTCCTAAAATCTATGGAGCACCTAGCTAATAATTTTAACAGTGCTGCTGAAGTGATTTTCACACATTAACCAGGTGTGCCTCACCATTAGTTTTCTTCAGCTTCTGTAGATGTTCCCATAATTTCTACTTCCAGAGTTTGAGCATACAGTCTATGCTGAAATACCATCTAGCACATTACATCTCTGAAAAATAAAGCTAAGTTAAATAATGCAAATATCATAGTGTATATGACTCCCAAAAGAGAATCAGTCTTATTGTAGCAAAACCCTTCTACAATTTAAAATGTTTTTCTTTTTGAAATATTTTTCTGAGAGAGTTTTGGATAAAGGGTAGATGTAATCTCTTAAGATCATGACTGCTACGATGTAAATCCTCTAGGCAGACTGTTGTTCCTTATTTTGCATCCTGCTTTCCTTAAGGATATTACCTCAGGAAGGCTCCCTTGGGTTTTTGTTGACAGACTGGGATAGTCTGAGGTGTTTGTGTAGGTATTTACCTTTGCCTGGGGAAGAACTGCCACCAAATTCACCAAGAAGGAGGGAGGCAGTTGCAGACATGACTGCTTTTGCAGGCAGATCTGTTAAAACTTCAAATTGCTTCTCTGCCCAGTAAAAGAATCACAAAACTGCATCTGAAAGGAACTTCTGCAAATGAGGAATGCTTCTGAAAAACATTAGACATCCCTGTAGCATTCTCCATCCTCCCCTCCCCCCAGGTTTGGTGTATCTTCTTGAGAAGGACTGAATAAATCTCTAGACCACCAAGGCTACACCACATTGGTGAGAGTATTAAATGGGACTCCCAGAGGAACCAGTCTGATTTTTTCAGTGGAGTATGGGAGACACAAAGCTGTCTTTTAATGGGGCTAGCACTTCTCTCCTGCAACCAAAATGTGCAGTTATGTTCTGTTATTCATCTTTATTGTTATTCATCATAAAAGATTGTCAAATTCTGGATGCCAAACTTAAGCAGTGCCATTGACGACTTCTGTTGGAAACTTTTGGAGGACTGCCACAAGTCATCTGATGGAAGGGAGCAACGTTCAGTCAAGAACAAAGATTTTCAGGCTGGTTAGCTCCTTGTCCCTAAAATTAGGAAGTTAGAGGTGTATTTGCAGCAAATCTCTGACAGAGTTTACCTATGTCCATAAAAACAGTCCATGATGCCAGCTGAGGTCCTCAAAAGGACCTGCTGAATTTTGTGCCTAGCAAAGTATCAAGTACATTGCTGCAAGTGTAACACTGCAGGAGTGTACACACTGAAGTTTCCTTATTCACACCTGACTTCTAAGGTATATATTTTTCCTAAAGCTACTATTACACCTGAGTCTGCTCGCTCCCAAGCTGGCCCACCACCAGCAGTGCTTGTCTAAGGGGATGGCTAAAGAGGAAAGAGACAGCCGAGGCATCCTGAGGCTGTGACTGCTGCAGCCAATTGTCTCTCCCTGGAGTATTTATAAGCTGCATACTGGCAGGCAGGGGTGGGCAGTTGGCACCGTGACCTTGGGAGCTGGGAAGCCTGACTAGAATTCCTGGGAGCCACGTGAGCTGGACTGGCAAGAGCAGCTGCAGCCAATGGGGAGGAGACCAGCACTGGCTGTTCAGATTGAGTTTCACTCCTGTGCCTTGAGATTTTTCTCTTTCTCTCCCTGTCGTGCTTTTCCTCTTTGTTTACGGGATTGGACAGACAAATGCACTGATGGAGCCCTAGCAAGCAAGATGTCTGCCTAGTGGATTTCGGATTCTGCCTTCAGTGCTGAGCAACCACTTCTTGCCACTGCCTGCCACAGCTCCAGCCTCCTGACATGGCTGGGCTTTTACGGCTCTGGGCCCTCTGAGCACACAACCGGCCCTCTTCTAGTGGGGCATTTTACGTTGTGTTCTCTTGTAAGCACGTCCTTTTTGTATCCTTAGAGGTTAGTGTATGAGGCTTTTTAATCCATGGGAGATGGGTCAGGACCAGACAAAGCAACAGATAGAGAAAGGACTCCATCTTTACCAGTCTAATCAGACCGAAAAGGCCCTGCGAGTCTGGATGAGGGTTTTGGAGAAGTCTGCGGATCCTGCTGGCAGGTTTCGGGTTTTGGGTTGCCTCATCACTGCTCATGCAGAGATGGGCAGATACAAAGACATGCTGAAGGTAAGGTGAACTGGAGATGAATGCATGCCATTGTGTCGCACCCACAACGGAACGTGGCTGGAGAGCAGAACCTGAAGTGGGGGGGTATTCTGAGTGTACCAGAAAATACCAGCTATTGAGTGCATGTTCTGGGCTGCAGTAATCACTGTGCTTACCAAGAGCTCCAGCCCACAAGATACACAGGATATGATTTTTCACTGGGTCTGGTTCCTCAAGACTCCTGGGTTAAGGTCTCTAGTTATTGATGAGAACCTTTCTTGATTATTTCCCACATGCAGGCACACCATGTTATCAGGCTTCAGGAAAAGGTATGAGAACAGGGCCTTTGTCCATTACAAGCTGTTTACAGTGTGCATGTCAGCATAAAAGGAGAAATCCAAGTGGATTCTGTAGAATAAGTATCGATTTGTGGAGACGTCTGTTATCTTGTTCAGCTTCTGGCTGATAGCTAATATCGATCTTATATTGGGGTTTTTAAATTACAATTATTTGTTTGCCAGGGGACTGATTAAGAGGGAAAAGAAGATGCTGTTTTGGTGAGGGAATTGAGACATCCCAGATGGGATGAGACATCACAGCTGAGGTCAGAGAGCAGCTTCCAGTTTTGAGGACAGCATAGAAGAAAGAAGGAAAGATACAGGGCTTGATGGAAGAGTGGTAAAAAGCAGCTGAAGTTACATTTCAAGCACATGAGGATAAACAGTTTAATTAAATGAATAAAAAGAAACTGGTGTGTGGATCTGAAAAGTAAGAGGATGTGTACAGAGAGCAGCAGGCAGCATTTGGGAGGGTGACTCAAGAATCTGTAAGACAAGGCAAGAGAGTGTTGTAATAGTCTTAAGAAACTATCCCAGCCTGAAATAGGGTCTTACTAAAGGGCTTTGATATTCTTGTCCTGATGTTTTGGGTTGCCTCTTACTAGACTGGCCATCATTTGGCATTTAGAACAAAACATGAAAGGGGTGTCCACATCTCAGTGAAAAGTTTTTGGTAGCTCTGTTTGGAACTGGAGTGGGGAGAGGGGAACATTTTACTGGTAAACCCATGCAGATGTCAAAGCCCTATATTGAAACCAAATACTTACAATGAAGAAGAAAGAAGAGGTATTAATACACTTGGAAAACATTTGAAGATAAACAATTCTGTTTAATGGTGTTAAATTAAGTGCTGGCAAAAACAACAGACTGATTGGGGAAGAAAGAAGAAAAAAGGGTGAGATGTAGCTACCTGAAGGAAATACTGAAGACTTAATGGGGAAAAAAAAAAAAAAGGCAAAGGAGTGAGCTTAGTATACTCAAACATAATTCCCTACCTGAGAACAGAAAGTGGGATCAGAGGAGGTGAATTTTAATTTTTCACAGTATTAGGAAGGAAAAATGGCTTCAGTCAATCCAAAGATTTTACACAGCAACTGGTCAAAGGATAGAGAAAGGAGAACTTTAGCAATAAACCATTGAGAGAGGAAAAGGGTCAGAATTAAAAGGCATGAAATAAAGTGACTTAAGAAAGGTTGTGATGCTCAACCTCTTTTGGAGAGGAAAGAATTACTTCACACCAAGAAAAAAGGCTGTGGCAATCAGGAAATATTGAAGAACTTGTGCAAAGTTAAGGGAATGTGGGGAAGCATGAGCTGGTGCACATCACTGAGTTCATATAGCAGCTTTCCTAAACTGTAATGGAAACTGCGAAGATATTTACAAACCAACATAGAGAATTTATGGTTGGTAATGTTTGGGAGTTTTGTTGGTTTTTTTCCTTCATTTGTTTCCAAAGAATGTAAAATGTTCTAGTAGCCTAAATTTTTATGTGTAGCCACTATACAAAAAGGAAATAATTGATTCCCTTGGAATTTGCCATGCATAATCCTAACTGATACTGTCTAATGACAGTTGCTAACTATTTACCTTTGCTACTGATACTAATTCAAGCCAGCAGCGTGCTTGTTTCATCACAAAACATGAGTTACTGCTTAGAAGAGTTTGCAGCCTGAAAGAGACTTCATTTAAGAGAACACTATGCAACAAATCCTGGGGGTTGTAGAACTAAAACTGTCAGGATCAAGACTGCAATTTATTAGTAAAAAAAAATCATTAAAGAACTTGCATACTTTCTTCTATTAATAGAGTATTTTAAGTGTAGGAATTCAGAGAAAGTGGGATACATTACACTGAGTGAAAGAAAACAGAACTGCATTGTGTCAAATGTTTCCTGCTTTACCAGCTTCTCTTTAGGGCCATTTAACAGCTATCTTCCCCTTACTGCCATCCTAGTTCACCTTCCCTGCCCAGAGACTGTGTGAAGAGAGGGAGGGGTTTCTTCATAGGCCTTTTGAACCACCAGGTAACTGCACAGTGCATACAATGCATCTCCATGTGCTGATGGCCTTGTCTGCCCTGCTCAGAGATGAGCCTCTTCTCTGGTACAGGGTGCTACTCTGTGGGTGCTGAGCTGTACTCAAATACACTACACACTTTTGTAAACACTGTCTTCTCTACTTAAAGTTTGCAGTGGTACAGATTGACACAGCACGGGAGCTGGAAGACCCAGATTTCCTTACAGAGAGCTACCTAAACCTGGCTCGCAGCAATGAGAAACTCTGTGAATTCCAGAAAACAATCTCTTACTGTAAGACGTGCCTGAACATGCAGGGCACCACTGTGAGCCTGCAGCTGAATGGGCAGGTGAGCCTCAGCATGGGCAATGCCTTCTTGGGCCTCAGCATTTTCCAGAAGGCTTTGGAGTGCTTTGAGAAAGCTTTACGCTATGCACACAACAACGATGACAAGATGCTGGAATGTCGAGTCTGCTGCAGCCTCGGGAACTTCTACACTCAGATAAAGGTACAGTAACCTAAGGGACAGAAGGCTGATGGTTCCACAGGTTCAGGGAAGCATTAGAAATCATGTGAATTTCAGCCTCGATCTTTCCTACAGGAAGTGAAGTACTGAGAGAGCACTGTAAGCTAAAATCCCTTTGTAAAACCCAAACGGAGGACTCTCCACAGTAAGGATGGGAGGATTAGTGTCATGTTTATTCAGCACAGCAGAAGCAGCTGTGAATACACGTGTTGAAAAGATCAAACTTAGCTTCAAAGAAGATCACATCAGGGACACAGGGCTGGCAGCCAAAACTCATGGATTCTCTATTTCTACCACTATTGTAGGCAAATACTGCCAGCAAGCAGCTGTAGGTAAAATCAGGCAGGGACTGAGCACGGGGGTGATTTGCCAGTTGTAACTTCTGGTACAAACAGCAAAGAATAGGTTTTTCTCACAAAGTCTTGATTTCTTCACTCGTAGAAGACTCATCACAAGAAGTGTGGTGACCAAAAAAAAGAAAATAACACTGTGCTGAATATTTTTCAGGTGTGAAATAAGGAGGGAGAAAGGAAATTTGAGAAGTTGTGGTTTCCTTTCTGCATTATGGAGAATTAAAAAAAAATATGAGGACTTTTTCACTTCTGTAGTCTCATATAACTTACTGGAGAATGGTTTTCGATATTTAGATAAGTTTTAAATAATTATTGTAAAATAAGATTTATTTCTAACATGCTTTTAATGCAAAAAAAGAGGGATGTTTAAAAATTAAAATGTATTATTACTTATCGTGAATTTGGTGAGGCCATGAGTCTTAGTTAGTCTTTCCTGCAATGATGGATAATGAGCTTCTTGGAGATCCCAACTCACCATATGGAGAAAATGAAGGCTCCATGTAGATGTCACAAGTAGAGATGATGTAAGAGCAGAAAAAGTTTTCAGCCTTTGCTTATAGAAAAGGGTAAATGGCTCCTGCAGAATAAAGTTAATGGCACTAACTTTAAGTTAACGAGTTTAAAGATGTACAGAAATCTGGTAGGTGTTGCAATGTTAGTGAATAAAAAATAGTTGGGCTTTTTTCTTCTCTCCTTTTTGCTTTATTTTTGCTGTGACTGCTGTCTGTGTGCTTGTCTGCCTGACAGGACTACGAGAAAGCCTTGTTTTTCCCATGTAAAGCTGCTGAGCTGGTGAATGATTACGGGAAGGGTTGGAGCCTGAAGTACCGTGCCATGAGCCAGTACCACATGGCCGTGGCCTATCAGAAGCTGGGGCGCCTGGCAGATGCCATGGATTGCTGTGAGGTACGGGAGGCAGGAGCCACAGAGCTCTGGGAGGTTCTGCCAGGGGATCCTGCCACAGGACTGGAGCAAGAGAGACACCCTGGCATTCACACTGGACTGTAGATCTCCCTGATGCCTTCCAATCTTAGAGCTGTGGTTTCTGTAGCCCAGGGAGCTTCAAAATTTGAGTCTATGGATGGCCGTTGGTTAGGAACACATGAAAAAGATTTTCCTTGCCTTAAAAGATGGTGCCACTCCTTTGGAACTGATCTTTCAGTGGCCAGAGTGCAGAGTCCCAGCCTTGCTGCTTTGAACCAGGAACAAGCTCTTCTACTGACCAGTGGCAATTTCTTTCAGGAGTCCATGAAGATTGCCCTGCAGCATGGTGACCGGCCGCTGCAGGCACTGTGTCTGCTCTGCTTTGCAGATATCCATCGCAGTCGCAGAGACGTGCAGGTACAGCTCTTTCCTGCCAGGAAGGATAGAGGGAACAGCAAGAGGGCATGAAAAGCAGTTCATAGCAAAACATGTGTTTTCCTCCCTGCTTCTGCAGACAGCCTTCCCTCGGTATGATTCTTCCATGAGCATCATGACAGAGATTGGAAACCGCCTGGGCCTGGTCCAGGTGCTGCTAGGAGTGACTAAGTGCTGGATGATTCAAAAGGAGCTGGACAAGGTCAGTTACAAACTTGTTTCTACAGAAGTTTGTAAGACAAGAATAGAGCACATCTTGTACTGCACTTTGGTGAGGGTACATTTCAGAGTAGACCTGTACCCCCTTGGTTCTACCAACAGGGTCTGTTGCTTGTAGACACTTATATTTCTCTGAATGGTCTCTCTCAGCCAGGAATTTGTTACTAATGGTAGGAACATCCATTCTGAGTCAGACTGCTAAATTACAGAATTGCCTCATTAGTCAATCCTGATGACTTTTAAGCTCTATGCTGAGAAACCAGCACTGGAGGAAGAAAGCCTTATGCTCTGAAATAGATTCCCCTGCCTACTGTTTAGTTATATGACTAAGCCCATTGATGTGCTAATGTTGTATAGACAGCTCTACAGCTCCACCATGTGCTTTGCCAGCAAATGTGGCATAAAATACCTGGAGAAAGTTTGATGGTCTATAAACTCTGGTGTGAAACAGAGGAATGAGAGCAGGAATTTATTTGGAGATAGACAACCAGTCAATATAGAACAAAGGGGTGAAGTTACTTATTTTGAAAATGCTTTGGCAGTGTGTATGTATGTTAAAATCCAGACTGCACTGGATGCAGCACATTGCATGGCAGGAACATTACTCGGCCACAGAATGAAGTGCTCAAAGATTAGCCCTGAACTAGCTCTGAACCTCTGGTACCTCCACAGTGCCACATTAAGATGCTGGTTGGGTCAAAATATGATGAAGATTCACTCTTATCACCCATATTGAGACATCAAGAATTTTAGCTCAAATGAAGCATCCCAGACATTAGTATGTCCAGTACATGTCAGAATAGACAAGCTCAGGGTGCTGTCAGCATCTGTGTGCCTCCATCAGGGAATCAGTTGGGTGAGACACACCATGCAATTTCAGTAAGTAAACACAATACTTGTTAGCAATGGAAGAAGAAACTGTGGACTTGAAAAGTTTGCTTGGTGTCAAAATGACACTGGGACAGGACACAGCAGGTAGGCCTCTGAAGGAGAGAATATTCAGAGCACTCATCAAACCCTTACATTCACTGATTCTGTCTCGAGCCACTGTCAGCCTCTGATATCAAGAAACTCTCACTTGTGAGAACATGATGAGGGCTTTGCAAAGAATTCTAATGTCACTAAATCCCACAGAAGAAGAAAGTAGAGGAACCTTGTATGCTGTCCCAGGCATTAGAGGGAATTCTGCCCTGCTGGGTCAGAGACCTTATGTCTGTTGACCAAATGTGACTTCCTTAGATGTCACATCCATGAATATTCACCCAAACCTGTTCTTCAACTTGACAGGCCCAGTTTCCATTTCTCATGTCACTCACCCCTATATCAGTTACTTAATGAAGTAATTTGTTAACTTTCCACTTGCAGATTTCCAGTTTTTTTCCAAGCTTCCTCCATCTTCCCAGTCTCTTTGGTTAGTTAGTCGATTTCATTTGCATGTAATGTAATCAGTGCTATTCCAGATCCTCCCAGGCTGTTCACAGCTTGCTTGCCCTCATTCTTGTGCAGTCTCATATTCCTGTCCAAGACAAACTGTCCCCTAGACTTGTCAACATCTTTTCCCCTACCCCACACATTTCACTTTGATTCTTAGTCACAGTCATTAATTTCAGGAGTTTCCAGTACACACTCAGTCTTCCTAAGCACAGCTCTCTGTTATGTTCTCCCTGCTGGCCTTCAGTTCCCACTTCCCTCTCCTACCATTTCCTTACCCTAGGCTGTTGCTGCCACCACAAGTCTAATGCCATCTCCTCTGCACTCACAGTGCATTTTTGCATCTCATCTGGTCCTCTCCTCCTACAGTAGCAGTAACACCAAATTATAGGGTAGAAATTTTATAACGTGCATCACAAGGGAGACCTCTTCTTCCCCTTGGACGAGAGACTAATTATCAGAACAGGAAGAAACACTATGACATCTAGGGGAAAGTAGGGACACATTTGGTATGACAGCTGCTATGCTAAATATTTCCTTCAGATTTAAAAAATAGATAGCAGAACACTCCTACATTACACCATGTGTAAGTAAGGCAAGGTGGATGTATGAACAGCAGGGAAAAAATGGATGAGAGTGGTGTATTGGTGCTGGTGACCCCTTTCCTCACCTCTGGTACAAGTGAAATTGGAGTTGTCCAACAATTATTGAACCTGCAAGGTAGGATGGGGAACAAGGCTTGCTTTGCTTGTGCTCCATCCCAGCCCCAAATGAGCATGTGGGGCTGAGTTTAAATATGTCTGTATTCTCTCTGCTTGGGGACCAGCCTCTGCCAACACTGACTGCAAAAGAAATGTAGCTCTTGCATTACTTGTGGTCTTTCAGAAACCAACCTTTTCTCATGAATTAACTTATAGGAGGGGAGGGAAATCTGCCCTCCCCAAAAAGCTTTCTTGATTCTCCAGAATTGCAGGGATGTTGTCCAAATTTTACTGTGCTCTTCTTTACCTATTTATTTTAAATAATTCTCATAGGACATTCATACAAGTCTGTTTTTTATATATTTGGCTGAGAACTAACCAGTGCTCTCAATTCACAGGCTCTGGAAAGCATTGAAAAGGCACAGGAGCTGGCAGAGGGACTAGGAAACAAGGTAGGATCCTACAGCTTCTTTCCAGCACTCTTCATAGTCTTGTGTCAGGCAATATCAGATGCCAAACATTGAAGTATCCAGGTTTGTGTTGCTCATTAGCATTCTTATTAACCAGTGAGTGCTTGGGATTTGCTTTGGTTGTGGGCAGTTGCATGAGTGAGGAGTCACAATGGAATTGGCAAAGGGGAATGGGAAGCAGTGAAAATGGGGTGTAAAACAGGCACAGAACTAGAGGATTAGAGGTCTCTTCCTGAAAAACATTTTTGCCCTGAGCAGCTGCTAAACTGTGTGCTGGCTGGAGGCAAAGGAAAGTGAAATACACTGTATGTCATGTAGCTCAGGGAAACCAAGAGTAGAAGAGTGTCTCAAACCTGGTGTTACCTTTTGTGACACAAAGAAGGGTTAATGGCAGGAAGTGTTGAGACCTGCTGATGTTTTTCCAGCTGGCTGACAGGGCTGTGGCACTCCCACTCCTGTTTCTGGTCTGTGTTCACCCTGTTGTTCACTTGTCTTATGTTTCTGTCCTGCATGTGCAGCTCGGCCTGCTGAAGCTCCACTGCCTGTGTGAAAGGATCTATCGCACAAAGGAGCAGCAGCGAGAATTGCGTGACCACGTAGTGAAGTTCCATGAATGTGTGGAGGAGATGGAGCTGTACTGTGGCATGTGTGGAGAGTCCATTGGGGAGAAGAACAACCAGCTCCAGGCACTACCTTGCTCCCACTTCTTCCACTTGAAGTAATTAGCTGGAAGTACTAATATTATTGTCATGATACTAGTCAGAGGAAAGAGGTGCTTATGCCCTGAGTAGTCCTGTGCATGCTGTTCCCAGTGTGTCTTGATTACCTGCTAATCTTTGTCTCGATCCTGCCTGGCAGGATCCCATTGCAGTGCAAGGAGTCTCATAGCCTTGGAGGGTGAGATTTAGCCATCATACCCATCACATCCCACTTGCTCTCTAAATGATTAATCACTGATGTCCTCACTCTGTAGGTGGTCATTCCAGTTCACAGATTCTTATTTGATTCTTCCTGGGCAATCAGTTCTTCACTCCCAGGAGCAGTTTGGATTTTTCCCAAGTCCTCTCACTTTCTCCCTTGGCTAGTTGGCACACAGAGGTGAAGAAGTTGTTCAGCCTGTTATCATGCTACTGCCATGAAAGAAGTTAGCTGTATCATCATTTTATTGTAGAAGAAACACGAGTGTTACAAAACACATTGATCTGAAAACTAAGAATTTAACAACAAAGTCTCACACTGACACCACAATTAGGATCAAACTGCTGGGTAGGGAGAGATGCCCGATGAGCTCTGTGGACTTGTCTCCAGCAGTACAGGAACAATCTCTGTAGAGGAATCTGCCGAAGTGCCTCCCTGGAAGGGATGGGAAAGAGATCCAGTCTGCCCGTGGCGGGAGGCCCCGGGGGAACAGCTTTGTGGTGCACGGTGGCCGTGGAGCCGCCCTGGGGGAGCCTCCGGCCGCTGTAGGCCCCCCCGACCCGACCTCCTCCCGTTACAGGTGCCTCCAGACCAACGGGACCCGCGGCTGCCCCAACTGCCGCCGCTTGTCGGTGAAGCCCGGCTACGTCTGACCGCGCGGCCGGGGATGACGGAGCCGCTCCCGGGCCCCCTCGGGCTGCGCCTGGCGGGGGCGTCCTCGGCCTCTCCTGCGCGGGGCCGGTTCGAGCTCGCGGTCCGGCCCCGCTCCCTCCCCTCTCGCTGCTGTGTACGGGCACTGACACTAATAAAGCCTTTCTCCCGGAGACCGCCCCGTCTGCCTCCAGCGCCGGGCTCCGGGCGCCGCCCCGGCCCCGCCCCGCCGTGTTGACGCCGCCATCACTCAGCAGGTTGGGGAGCCGCACGTGACCCGCCGGCTCTCCCCGCCCCGTCGGCAGATTCGGCACGGCCGCGGGCGGCGGGGGCCGCGATCGGGGCGGCGGCGGCAGCGCCGGGGCACGGGAGGTTGCGCGGAACCCCCGGGCCGCAAGTCCCGCCCGTGGAGCTGCCCCCGCCCTGCGCCGCCGGGAATCCGCAGTGCGGAATCTGCGGCCCCGAACCCGCCACGCCGTGCGTGCCCGCGGGCTGGCGGAAAGATGGCGTCGGTGTGGGATGAGTCGGAGGTGAGGGGCCGGAGCCGGGGGCGGCGGGGCCGGGGCCGGGCCGGGGCGAGCCGCGGGCCGGGCCGAGGGTGACGCTGCCGTTGTGCCCCCGCAGGACGGCGTCGGCGAGGAGGTGCTGAAGATGTCCACGGAGGAGATCGTGCAGCGCACCCGCCTCCTCGACAGCGAGATCAAGGTAGCGGCCGGGGCCGCGCCGGGCCGGGCCGCCCTCCCGGGAGCTCTGTGGTGCTGTTGGTCGGGGGGGCGGGTTAGCAGAGCCACAGAGACAGCAAAAAATTAAACACGGTTAATTGAGTCGAGAAGGGCAGATTGAGGAATACTGAACCGCGAAGGTAGGGAAGAATCACTGGAGGAGTATGTACCGGAGGAAGCTGAGGGAGCGGTTGTTCGACGCAGCCATGGATGCGTTAGCTGAAGTTACACAGGTCCTCCCTGCCTCGTAGGCACAGGGATGGGGGAAGTGTGTTCTGTGGCCTGAGTGAGGTAGGATCATTGGGTAATTCAGGTTGGAAGGGAGTTGACCAGACCTCCAGGCCAGACTCCTCAAAGCAGGGTCAGCCATACCCCAGGCCACTCAGGACTTTATCCGGTTGGATCTTGAAAGCCTTAAAAGACAGATATTGCAGGGCTTTGCAGGGTGTTCAGCACTACTGCTTGACAGAACTCGTGAGGATAAAGATTTGCTTTGCATACAGTCTGAGCTGCACCTGTTTCAGTCTTTTGTTATTTCATCTGCTCATTGTGTACTCCTGTGAAGTCTCTTTGATGCCTCCTTCCCAAGCAGTTCTGTTCTGCAGCTGAACGAACCCCCCTCCCTCAGCTGTTTCTCACAGGGCCCATGCTCCAGTTCCCAGCCATCTTGGTGGCCCTTTGCTGAACTCAGTCCAGGTTATCAATGTCTTTGCTGTATGGGGGGACACCAAAACTGGACTGAGTGCTCTAGGTAGGATCTAAAAGTATTGAATAAAGGGGACTGAACACTTCTCTCTATCTACTGCCTAACAGTCCTAACAGTACAGCTTAGGATGCAGTTTGCCACCCTCGCTGTCAGGGCACATTGCTGCCTCCTGTTCAGTTTATCGTCTTATGGAGACCCCCAGGTCCACTCCTCAGCCAGAGAGTCTCCAGCATGTGTCACTGCAAGGTGCACTTCCCTCCCTGGTGGGGCTTTGCATGTATCCTCCTATTTTATAAGGTTTCTGTGTCACAGCTCTGCCCTTGAACACAGAGACTATTGCCCCCAATTTGGTGTCATCTGCAAACATGATGAGGAAACATTCCATCCTCTTGCTTGTTCATTCATGAAGATGTTAAGTAGATAGACCTGTCTCAAGATAGACATGTTTTGCATAAAAGAGCACTAACAAATTTAGAATGTTTGCTGCCCAGTGTTGGCAGTATTGAGATAAAATATTTCATAAATTCTACAGAATAACTTCATCCTATACTGCTTCAGGCTCCACAAGTAATTCTGACTTACTAATGTACTTTATTATTCTTTAAAGACAGTAAAGGTAAATATGTGTCTTATTTTTAAATGGCAGACTATAGTAAGCAGTAGAAGTAGCCTTCTTCATTTTACAGTAAGAGCATTATAATTGCAAAATGTTTGTCAGAACCCTCCCTTTCAGGCAGTTTTCCTTGAATTGTTTCTAGGCTGTTCTATTAAATCAAATTTATTAAGTTTTTTGCATTTTTATTTAACAGATTCTGTATTGGCTCCTGTAACAGTTCTGTCCTGTGAATGTGTTACAGCACAGTATTATGCTTAGGCATAAAGACTTTAAAAAATGTAGTTTCTTAGTGAAGAGTGGATTTCCCCATTGAACAGAATCACATACTCCGGTTCAGGTGTGACCAGTTCTCCTGGGATCTCTCGGTGCTCCAGTCACTTCAGTAGGGATCACAAAGTGTGTGACCAACCAGGAAAGGGAGGAAAAGGCCTGTCAGTGTCAGCCAGACAGTGCTGCAGGCACCTGCCTTGGGTGTGTTAGTGCTGGGTGTAAATGTACTCACTGTTGGATGGGGAGTACAGAACTTTTTTCTTAGAGGTTGTTTTTTTTCTTACTGTTAGTAGGATCATAGAATCATAGAATTGTTTGGGTTGGAAAGGACCTTTAGAGGCCAACTCCTGCAGTGAGCAAGGACATCTTTAACTAGGCCAGGTTACTCAGAGCCCTCTCCAATCTGGTCTTGAATGTTTCCAGGGATGGGACATCCACCATGTTTCTGGGCAACGTGTTGCAGTGTTTTACTATGCTTACCATAAAAAAAAATCTTACATCTAGTGTAAACTTACCCTCTTGAAATCTAAAACCCTTACCCCCTTGTCCTGTTGCAACAGGTCTTACTAAAAAGTCTGTCCCCATCTTTCTTACCAGACACCTTTAAATACAGAATGGCCACCATGAGGTCTTCCTGGAGCCCTCTCTTCCCCTGGTTGAATCATAGAATGGTTTTGGTTGCAAAGGACCTTAAAGATCATCTAGTTCCCACCACCTTGCAAAACATAACTAAAATAGGTGTGTATATGTAGTTACTTGTCTATCTGTATATTAAAAGATCACAACCAAACCAAGCCACACTTGCCACATCTGGGCCATATTGTTATGTAGGCAACCTGTAAGTTGTTGCACTGATTAGGCTGAAGCTACCAAGTGACAGTGGGAAGAAATTATTTGGGGTTATTGATGAGTTAGAAACCAGAATGGACTGTGTAGCCTTGATTCCTAACAAATTTTGGCTAATTTTCTGGCTTTTTTTTTTTCAATTTTTTTTTGTTTTGTTTTTTGTATTACAGTTTCCTTTATTCCTCAGACTTAGATTTCTGTCACTGTTTGCTTTTGAAATAATCTGTTTAATTTTATCTTGGCTCAGGCTTGTGACACCATTCCTTTTTCTTTCTTTTGTGTACTGATTGCAGATTATGAAGAGTGAGGTACTGAGAGTGACCCACGAGCTCCAGGCCATGAAAGACAAGATCAAAGAGAACAGTGAGAAGATCAAAGTGAACAAAACCCTGCCATACCTTGTCTCCAATGTTATTGAGGTGAGCATGGTGGGCTCTTATGTAGTGACATGAAAAGTGTGTGCAATTTATAGTGGCAGGGAGAAAGGCAGGGAACTCATCAGGGATTCAAGACCTGGAGTATTCTCACTCTACCAATGCTGCCAGGGCCAGGACTTTCAGGCTTTTCTGTTGATTTTTCTTGTGACCTGGAAGTGCACGTCTCTTGCCCACTTGTTCTCTGGGTTGTCCCTTAGGATTTGGGTACTGTTCATCTCTACTAACAACCATCAGAGGGTGACACAGCCCTTCTGAGTGCAAACTGGAGCATCTGAAATTGGACACATGCTCCCTGAAACTTGTGAAACAGTGAGTGAAAGGCCATGGCTCTGTTCCTCCATCACATTCTTTTTGTAATTCAATAATTTTGATGACAGGAAAAAAATGCTGATAGTATGCTATTAAGAATGGGATTGGTTTGTTTTAAAACTTAATGAGCTTAAGCCTTAATGTGAGCTGCTGTATGGGAGAAGGAATCACTTTGTTCTGAATTTTGTAACGTCTTTCTATGCACTATTGCATGCTGCTTCATAAGGAAAGGAAGAAATCAATTTTTACAGGAGGGCTTTAATGCTTTCAGGATTCTACTGATGAGGGATGATGGAAAGTTTTATTCCTTCCAATGCATGTATGTTAGAAGCATTAACCCTGGGGTCATCCTGCTAGCCTGGTTACATTGACATGATCTCTTTCACCCTGGTTTTCAGCTGCTGGATGTTGACCCAAATGACCAGGAGGAGGATGGAGCAAACATTGACCTGGATTCCCAGAGAAAGGGCAAGTGTGCTGTGATCAAGACCTCTACACGTCAGGTAAGACACACGTGCCCAACCAGGTGTGAGGAGTGATGCAAAGAATCTTCTCCTGGTACATCTGGTTTTGCTCAATTTGATTTCTTTTTCACAGACATATTTCCTGCCTGTTATTGGGTTGGTTGATGCTGAGAAGTTGAAGCCTGGAGATTTGGTGGTGAGTGATTCTATTGTGATAGTTAGATATGATGGAGGCCAGAATGTCTTGCCTCTAAGAAGACAAATCTGTCCAGATTTCCCCCAGATCATTTCTCTACTAAAATTTTAATAGAAAGGTATTATGGGTTCAGTTAGAGTTGCAGTAAAGAAAAGCAGTTTGGGGTATGTATACAATTAAGTGCTGAAAGTTTAGAGACCACTTAGTAAGTTTTTTAAACCATGTCTTTTTTATTCTAAATAAACTGGACCACTCATTTAAAATGTGTAGGGTTGACTGTGGCATTGCCTACTCTGCCAAGCTGGGGTGATTTGATGAATGCCAGCGTCAAACCTGGTTATTCCTGCATTCTTGAGGGCTAGTAAATCAGCTTTGATTGCATGTTTATTAAGTGCTCTCTGAGGGACATGTTAAAAGCAAAGGACTTGTGTCTACAGGGGGTGAACAAAGACTCTTACTTGATCCTGGAGACTCTGCCTACTGAGTATGATTCACGGGTGAAAGCCATGGAGGTGGATGAGAGGCCCACAGAGCAGTACAGTGACATCGGGGGGCTGGATAAACAAATCCAAGAGGTGATACTTTATGTATAGTTTCTGGTGTGACTGTGGAGAACAGTCTTTGAACTTCAACTCAAAAGCAGACAGCCTGGATCTGTGGAGAAGATTTGTGTATTAATACTTTTCTTTCATTGTAGCTTGTGGAGGCCATTGTCCTGCCGATGAACCATAAGGAGAAGTTTGAAAATTTGGGTATACAGCCACCCAAAGGAGTCCTTATGTATGGGCCTCCTGGAACAGGGAAGACACTTTTAGCTCGAGCATGTGCTGCCCAGACCAAGGTAAAAGGAACCCTGTGAAAGCGTGGGCTGCTGTAGAATAGTACCTGACAAAGAGTAAGAACACCTCCAGGGCAAGAAGGTCATACACACAAATTGGTGTTACTAAGGGCGGGACTTTCCTGTCTATTTGCTTGCTTCCTTCTTTTAATTAAGGGCTTCTTATAGTACTCAGAAGTGACCCTATTGTGAAACGAGGCCTAGGATTAATTTTCTTTCACTTCCCAGGCCACGTTCCTGAAGCTGGCGGGTCCACAACTTGTGCAGATGTTCATTGGCGACGGAGCGAAGCTGGTACGTGATGCTTTTGCTCTCGCAAAGGAAAAAGCGCCTTCCATCATCTTTATTGACGAACTGGATGCCATTGGCACTAAAAGGTGAGCTGTAGTTCATGTAAAGTTCTTGGGAGCTGCTAGCAGCCTCCTTTGCCTGTGTAAGCAGAGCCCTTTAAAGCATGGCTTACTCAGAAGAAGAGTGTGAACACAGATGGATAGCAGTTGCCACAATTTTTGGGCTCAGGAGTAAAGTTTGTCAGACTTGGGATCTGTTTGATAGCCTCCTGCTTTGTAAAACTGTTTCCTGATCACTGCAGCAGGCACCTGGACGAGTTCACCCCCATTTACTGCTTGGGTCTGGACAACATAAACCCCATTCAGCAGTAAGGACTAAATAAGTTTTAGGTGCTGCTGACAGTTATTGTAGTTGCAGTCCTTGTCATGGTAGGACTGTAGTTTCAAGGAAAAATTTGGAACGCCTCAGCCAAGGAGTATGAACTGCCATCATTCTGTGTTTTGATATGGTTAAAAACATAGGGACAGGGTGGTCAGGTTCATACTGATAGTTTTACCCGTGTCTCCCCTCAGGTTTGATAGTGAGAAGGCCGGTGACCGGGAGGTGCAGAGGACCATGCTGGAGCTGCTTAATCAACTTGATGGTTTCCAGCCCAACACACAAGTCAAGGTTGGGAGCTAGCAGGGCGCTCTAGCAGGGGATGGAAAACAATGTCCAGGGAAGAAGCTTGATGAATCTTTGAGGAGAAGAGGCCTGTCTTCCAGGTGCCTCATGCTGATGATCCTGCTTCTACTTAGGTGATTGCTGCAACCAACCGGGTTGATATCTTGGACCCGGCTTTGCTGCGCTCTGGACGGTTAGATCGGAAGATTGAGTTCCCAATGCCTAATGAAGAGGCCAGAGCCAGAATTATGCAGATCCATTCACGCAAAATGAATGTCAGGTATGGCCTTCTGGGGCTTTTTGTCACTCACAGCGGTACCTCAGGGCTGAGAAGTGGTTGGCAGTCACTTGTTGGGAGCTCACTGTCGGGCTGAGGAAACTCCCTATGTTGCTTTTTCTATTTGGTACATTCTCCCTGACTTTTTTTTCCCATTTGCTCATATCAGCCCTGATGTGAACTATGAGGAACTGGCTCGCTGCACAGATGATTTCAATGGTGCCCAGTGCAAGGCTGTGTGTGTTGAAGCGGTAAGTATTCCTCCATAGGAATAGCACTGATGGGAGGGAAAGGTGAAAGCTAGCATGGAGTAATTATCTGGAACTGGTGTGGTGCTCACATTCCCTCTCTAAATACTGTCTCATTGGGCAGGGAATGATTGCTCTCCGCCGTGGAGCTACAGAGCTTACCCACGAGGACTACATGGAAGGAATCCTGGAGGTTCAAGCAAAGAAAAAAGCCAATCTGCAGTACTATGCCTGATCCCTGCCCAGTCAAGGTTGTGGCCTTGGCAGAGGACAGGAGTAGACTGGACTGTATCACTTACTTTCTGTCTGGAAAAAATAAAGCATTTTTTCCCTTTAAAAACAAATCCGTGATGTGTTGGGGCTATGGCCCTTGCTCAGTGGTTCTACATCTGTGTAAGGGAGGCTAAAAGCCTCCTGTCCACAGTGCCCATCATGCTGCCTTTGGACCCTCCTCCAGCTCAAACTGGATTAAACCCTACTCTGATACTGTAATAAGTTAGCCAAGACTCCATTTTCTTCATGCGGGGAAAACCAATTCTTTATTCACATCACTTATTTTATACAGTTTTCACACACCTCGTGTGCAGCACCTAGATTGGCACTTTAGTTTTCTTACTACATTTTTTGGTCAGAAGGTGATTTGTGTGAACACGCTAAGATTCAGGTTGTTTACATTTTTCCTTTATGGGTTCTCATGGAATGGATCTGATTGTTTACACAGATGCACTTATTTTTCAACCCAAGAACAGGTTGTTGTATTAATGAATCTTTCATATTGTTTTCACATGGGAACTTGCAAATTGCTTAAGTACACTTAGAAGAGATGACAGGCTAGCTATTAATGTAGTAGAGCAGGCCTGATTTTATGAGGCCTTTCTTTTATAATTCTTCTACCTGTCACAACACTGATACTTCCTCATGAGGACCAAGAGGCTATACTGCAGTAAGTGTACTGTGACACCGAGGATCTGCACCTCGGACAGCATCCCCAGTTCTTGCCTGCACAGCCAGTGAACAGCCTACAGCCTTGTTAAAGTTTGAAACTTTTGAACATTCACTTTGCAAGGCTGAGCACAATTCACACATGAATTGATGGTTTAATTTTAACTTTGTCACTTGAACTTACTCTTGAAGCTTTAACACTGTTGCTGGTGTGTGTATGTGAGCTCTCTGGGGAATCAGTCACATCAAAGAATTCAAGGTTTCATCCATTGAGCAAGTCTTTCAGTACTTTTAATGCCAGTTGAGAATTACAACTTCCATTTAAAAATTACACTTTTCATAAATACACTGACTTTAGCATTAAGTATCTTACATGCCACTGTATTGTATTTTAAATACAATGTAAACATCTCCAAATGCTGGCCATCTCATCTTTACCTGTGCAGTTTTTGGACGCTTGGGAGAGGGGCGGGGACGTGAGAAGGAAAAAAAGAATAGATGGATGAAAGAAAAATGCACTCCAGAGTACTTTGGCTGATGTTCCTGAGTTAGCCCTAGTACTTGTGCTGGTACCAAGGTCCTTAGTGCTCATTTTGGAGAGGGATCTTGTTCCAGCAGAACACGTGTCCTTGACACGCTGCGCTCAGGGCATTTTGACATTGGAAGGGGGTGAGTGGAGAACTGAGCAGAAGCCACACGTTCCTGAGGAAAATACACTGATTCCTTTGGACACTAATATTTGAGGGGGCTGTACATCTGCTATTTTAGCAGTACTGTTATTTGAGCTCAGGGAGAATTACTCGTCTCCTTTCACAGAACAGGATTTGCAACCACAAGTTAGTTCAGAAGTGAAAGTTGATCCTGGCAGCTCAAACTTACATATTTTGAAAAATGTACCTCTGGTGGAAAAAGTTTAAAGCTGCATGTTGCATACATCTCCCCATTAAAACAAGGGTATGTTACTTAGCCAAATGAGTAACCTTTACTGTGTAAGAAGCTGAGAAAAATTTTCCTCTGCCTTCCCAGAGTCCGTAAGAGTTTTCTTGGAGCCTTGCTGCTCAGTTACAGCTAGCTCCTTTTGGAAACAGTTTGAATAGAGAGTAAATAGCTGAATCCACAGCATGGAATAGCACAGGTTTTTGATTTAAATAAATTAATACTAAGAATGGGCTAATTCTTTGGCCTAAACCTCAGCTTAGATCAAGGTTCTTTTGGGAAAGGATGGCCTGAGCCAACACTAGACATGCCTGTTGCAAAAGTGTTCAAGCCAACTTCACTTAGCTCCTTGCCCTAAATTGGGTCTGAATTACACAGACCTGCAGCAATAGAGTTGGTGCGTAAACATCCCTTACAACTGGACAATAACAGGACCATGGAGGTACAGTTCAAAAAACAGCACAAAAAAAGACACAACCTTGGACTTAATCCCTTGTAAACAGAAGAAAAACAAATTGAAAGAACTGTCCCCCTTAAACCATCAATGATCAAGTTGCAAATAATTCAAACCTGGAGTTACTTGCAATGTCTGTGTCTGCGACTGGAGGCTGGAGCAGCGTCCCATGGGCTGGCATTTCAACAGCTCGGGCGCTGCTCTCCACACGCTGACATGCCACCTCTTCCTGGTGTTAACCCACAGCTCTGCCCAGGCTGCGCTTTCCAGAGTCTCTCCTCGCTCCCTCTGGGGTCACACGGCCCCATTTTCTTGTCTGGGTTTTTGTACGGACGCCCGGGAGGTGTTGAGTGATGGGGCCAATGTGCAGAGGAACCCAGCCAGCAGGGTGAGGCCCAAGCCTCCCCAGGCACAGAACATGGACCAGCCATAGCCATGACTGATGTCCTCTGGCAGCCCATAGACGTAGCGAGGATAGCGGGATAACTCAAAATTGATCCCAGCTACGCATGTGCAGAGTGAGATGATACAGCAAGTACCTGCAGGAGAAAAGCAAGAGGGTTCGACTCTGCCCTCAGACAGGTTAATTATGCTGTTTTTTCCCCTCAGTATTTTCCAAGTCATGAATTTTCAAAATCAAGAATTACTCTTGGGATTTTTTCTGCAGTCCTACCAGGCACTCTCCTTATAAGGCAGAGAAAAAAAAAAGATGAGAAAATATGTAGGACTACAGGATACCTTGCTTCACAAATAACCTTAGCACCTTTCATTGCTATTTTGAACTCAGTCATAGTTTATCATGCTTTGATTCTCCTGAGATTATTTCCAGTGTCTAATGTCATCAAGTTCCAGACAGTACTTGGGCAGTTTCTCCTGTTAAAGGTAATTAGCTCACTGAGTCCCAGCGCTGCAAAGTGCAGCTCTTTTTGGTTTGCACTAGAACACTGACAATTCTGCCAGCTCTACCCTAGGCCCAAAGCTGTCCAGGTTTTTGTCATCTACTACACATTCACTGAACACACATGTAGAGGAGAAAAAAGCCTAAGACAAAAGGCACTCTAGTTTGTCTAATATATACTAGTACACTAGACTCCAGCTCTATACTGCCCATTTTCAAGTTGAAAAATCAAAGTTCAGAAAAACCTTTGGTCATACAGAAAGTCTGCTCCCACCCAGATGTTACAAACAGATGTAACACCCCTGACAAGCACTGAGCTCATGTCCTTATCACTGGGCCAGTGCCCTCCCAAGCTTGGCTGGTTTGGACTTCATCATTACATGAAGATCTAAGCATCTTTGAGTACCATAAAGGTGCTCTACTTTAACTTATGTTATGATTCCTAGGGAAAACTGGGCTGAGCTGTCTGACAGGAGCCACAGGCTGTACACCTGGAGCCAGCCAGAGGACTGTGCTCATTGTGCACATGGTCCCCATGGCTACACACCAGCTCTCTAGAGCAGAAGGCTCAAACACACACATTGGGTCTACTGAGAAACATGCAATACCCATGCAAGCACAGGTCCTGCCCAGTGCTGGAAGTGGTACCTGCACTGTGCTGACAGTTTGCTGCACTAAGTAACTGCTTCATGTGGTTGCTGTGGGCTGATGTTACTTTTACAAAGCAGCAATACTGAATGTGGTGACTTGAGGAGCAAAAGCGAATGGCTCTCACCTCCCATTAGGAAGAGCAGCCCAGCCACATACTGCATGAGCTCCTGCTGTTTGCAGCAGCCTAGCACACCAATGATCCACCCAAACAGGATGATGGAGACTGCCATGCCAATGAAGCCAGCTGTCATCCTCCGCAGATCTGAAGGAAAAGGAGAAAAGCGAGACAAAAGACTTGAAGATGGCAGCACCTAGAGAGGACAGCCAGGGCAGAGTCCAGACACATGTGGATTTACTGGTTCTAAAGCTTATACTTCAACCAGGTACTTCTCCTGTAGCTTCTTTGAAGTAGATAGTTTGCCCACTCTGCAACTAAGGGAATCCATCTAAAATGGCTCCATTGTGCTGGGCACTGTGCAGCTGGAGAGCATTTCTGTCTTGATCCAGAGAAGTACCAGCCAAATACTCCCCAGCATGGGACAAAAGGGGTGCATCACAAACTCATGTTAGTACTGCAATGGTGGTTTTTTTCTTTTTTTTTTTTTTTTTTGTGTGGCGTCTTTCTTTGGGATAGAGTTTGTCAGTGGAGAAAATTTTCTGGTGAAAGTAGAAACCAAAGAAGTAAGAGGGGACACTGGAGAGGACTAGAAGATTAGTTCATGGAAGGCACATAGTTTGAACTGAAAAGAGGAATAGTGGGAGGACAGAAGCAGACAGCAGATCAATACAGTATTATGGGAACAACTCCAGTAACAAGCTCTAAAAAAAAAGCTTGTGTACCAGTGACACAAACAGCACTTTTGTTATCCAAAGTAAAATTGCTGCTCTTGTCTCCTCCTAGTTCAGTCCGAAACTAGGATTTCCTTGGCACTGACTCCCACATGGCAGGGGCTATGTTGAATTATGTGAGCAATAGAACAAAAAAACAGAGAGAAGTGGGAGCAGAAAAAACCTGATTAAATCATTCTCAGTCATAGGCTACAGGTCAGTTATCTGTGTGGGAAGGACTTGGGCATGAGGCAGGCCATGGGCCAGATGCTGGTGCAAAGACAAACAGAGATGTTTCCTAAAAGGACTGGTCACCAGGAGATTGCACTAGATCACAGGTGCGCACACAGAAAATTGCAACAGGATCTATACAGTGATGCAGCACCTTTGCTGTAGGCCAGCAAGGAACTGTCAGTGCCCAGGTCCAGAATACGATTACACCTTGCAATTCACTGCACACATCTGTGTCCCTGAATTCCCTGAATTCCCAGCTTTAAGCCCCTCCAAATCTCATATCCCCTTCCAATCATACAGCTGGCTGTCCGCAGTTCTTCACTAATCAGTCTGTATCTCTGCTTAGAGCCCAGTGCCATGCTTAGATGAGGTGATTCCGAGCCCTCAGCTGGCATTGCACTAAGGCAGTTAGTGATCCAAACATTCCTCTGCCCCGCTCTGGCTACTTACGGAGCGCGTGCCACTCATCCTGCCGGATGGTGTTGGTGATGTTGATGGGTAAGTTGCGAGGCAGAGAGCTGGAAGTGTAGTGGTACTTCACAGCAGTGCAGCGCTGAATAACTCCTGTAAAGAGATATCAGTGTCAAACAGCATGAAACCCCTCTGCCTTGCACTTGCTGCTGAGTTGGCTGGCCCAGCAGAGCTCACACAGGGGAAGCCTTAGTTCAGTAACAGAGCAAATGTAACCAAAAAAGAGCTGTTTACTTCAAAGGCTTTGGGATTAGGAGGGGAGAGAATCTACAAAGAAACACCGGCAAAGCAGGAGCCAGGTGCTCTCTCCAAGAAGCAACAGCTGAAGTTAAACAGTGAGGAAAAACATCTCTGAAAGCTTTCTAGAGGAACTGCTATGATCTTTTTGGGATGTCTAAGGAGACAAGAACGTGGCCAGTACCAACAGGGCCACTTCATCTCTAAGAAGACAGAATTGAAACACTTTGAAAATTTTGAATGAATGCTGGAAAGTGAACTGCATAGGAGAATCTTTTGAATTCACTCCAACAGTCATTGGCTCATTGCTTTACTTTCAATGAACAGTAGTACCCAGGTAGGCTTGTTTCCAATACAGAAGAACAAATAAAGAATGAAGAAATAAAGAAAAGTGTACCCCAGATGCAAATGTGAACTTACAAGCATGCTCCTCTTGAAAGGAATTTTTAATTTAGAAAATGGGAGAGAATAAACATGGATGGTGAAGTAGAAGAGAGCAACCAGAAAGGTAAAAGAGCTAAACAGTACAAAAAGATCCTCTTAAACAGTGGCTTCAGGCTGATTACGGCTATTTGAATGTTGGAACAGAAGAACCATTCAAAAACAATCAACTGGCCAGTGAGCTAATTAAGCTGGTGAACAATCATTAGCAGGGAGCTGCAGATTCCACAATCAGCTTTGCAAAAGACACTAGAAAACCCAGGAGGAGAACTGAAATTTGTGTGGCTCCCACAGCAACAAGAAGCATGATTTTGTTCTCTAACAATGTTCACTGGGACTGTACTGACCTGGTTTCTGCAAGGACCTGCAAAGAGGAAGCCCCCATTTCACAAGATCAGAAACTGCATAGGAGAGGCCCAGGCAATTCCAGCCATCAGGCCAGGGAGGGAAAGGTGATCTGAATTTCCTCCCACTTCAAGCAGGCTCCCATTCTCAGCTGTGCTTCCCACCACCCCTTCCCTTGCTGTGGCTCCCAGCTGCCTCCCCAGCACCACAGAGCACTTCCAGCTGCACACCATGCACAGAGATGCTGCCCTTCACCTGCAGCCAGTGGCCCTCTCCTGCTGAGCACTGCTCCCTCCTTGCACTTACCTGAGGACAAGGCTGTGGAGCCACCTGAGCCAAAGATCAGCAAGGCAACCCAGTGTCAGAGGGTGCCAGTTCATTTGCAAAGGCTGCGGACATCTGAGTTAAGAACTTAGGCCATATATATAAAACACATTATGGTATCTAATCAAATTTCACCTGTAACTGCTGACTGAACTCAATTTCAATATGGACACTATTTGCATGTGTTGTTGAGAAACATGTCTATAAACTAATGACATCAGATTTCAGATTATAATGCACTGCGTTCATTAAAATTATGATCTATGCACTTACATTTCCTGATCATAAAAGTAGTACACAAGAAGCAGCATTTTAAACAAGAGAGAGGCTTACTATTTTTATACCTCATTAAAGAAAAAGCACAGAGTAGATGTGTACATCCCTTATGATCAAAGCTATGGACTTCTCAGCTCAGAAAAATATTTGCTCTTTGTTATTCCAAGAGTTTAACACGTAAACTAAAACTGAAACCTCTCCACCTTCTCATACAAAACTGGTTATTTAGAAATTTTTGGATATCAATTCATTCTACCTCTGGTTTAAAAACTGTACTCCTAATCCTTTCTTCTCCAGAATTTAAAGTGCTAATTTTCTATAGGTAGTACATGCAATAATATTAAAACTGCAAGTTTGCAAAAAAAAAAAAAGCTCAGGAGTGCACAGATATGGGGGCTTTTGCTCAGCGTTGACCTCTAACCTATAGGCTTGGTAACAGCCTTTGATTACACCAACACAAGCCATTTTTCCAACAAGATTCCATTTTCCCTAGAGCACAGGCTGGACCCACTCTGATGTGAGCCACTATAGGCAAAACAAGGGAGGCCTCTCTGTAGGTCTGATGGAAAAGCTGAAATAGGCAGGCAAGAGAGTCAGGGAATCAGGAAAGCAGTGAGTGTGACCTCTCAGCTGAATACCTAAGCAACTTTCCCCCAGGAAATTTTAACATGCACCCAGGCAACCTTCAGTACCTTGATTTTGCATTTGCCATCACTAGTATGTGTTGCTCATTTTTTGAGTGAATCCCTAGGTCTCACTTGCAGAGATCCCCTGCACTCAAATATGTACCAGGTACTCCACAGGACTGCATTTGAAGTCATATAACACCTTGTTGTCTAAGTATTCAAGAAAAACAGTAAAACTCAAAATCAGGTTTGCAGTCCCAAAGTTATTGTTGAGTAAAAGATGTTTCAAAGGTACTCCAATAAGCCCTTGAACCTGAGCCTTACATACCTGAAATCACAGTCTATAAAATAGGGACAGCATTCTGCCCTCCATTTCAGAAAGCTGCTAGCAAAGTGATTTCCCTTTTGTTTACAACACACTCAGACAAGCACCATAAGAAAGCCTGCCAAAATTAAAACCTTTGCCTTCAGGCAAGGGCTTGAATAGAAGAGAGTCATGTGGTGAACAAGTGTTGTCTGTTTTGGCACATGAGTACATCGGGAATACATTCAGCTTACCACAAAGCACACATCCAAGAAAAAGGTTAGATGGATCCGTGATCCCAGCATTTCGAAGGCTTTAACAGAACACTGTGAGAGTCACACTGCATATAAAATTTTTTTGATTAAAAAAAACCCATGAACTGCAATGAACTGCATCCAGCAGTGTCACACTGACACTTTCACGGCCCAGCTACATTCCTGTGCCTTCTCACAGCCAACATTGTTTCTAACACCTTGTCCTCAACATGGTTTTTTTCCCCCCTCAGGATTGCAGCTGCAGACAGGTTTCCCTTGGAACTGTACATGAGAGTGTCTCTGGATGAGTCCTTTCTCCTGATTGAACACGAAGGATGGGAAAGGTCAGAGGATGCTTGTTAGACTAGCCAGATATCCAGGCAGAGCACAGGCCCCTTGTTCCTAAGCTGCCAGAAACATGGAAACACCAACCCTGCTGTGATACATCCTGTATCCTTGGCCTAGCACACCCTGACTTTCAGTTTAGTTTTTATCCCCAACTTTGAGACATACAGGTTTACTTTACACCATGTGTCAGAAGTTTATGAAGAAATGTAGGGATTAATCCTCAATTCTGCAGCGTGGCCCAGTATCAGAGCAGTTTGCCTCTCACACAGCTGGAGAGATCCCCTCCTGCCCATGAGCAGCCACGGCCAGTTAACAACTAAATACCATGTGAGGCCTGGCCCTCCCCTCCCTCATACCCCAGGACCAAGTAGCCATTGAAGCTTCCTGGCATTTTCCTACCATTTCTGCCCAGGATTGTGAGGAGCATCACAGCCATGGGCTCACTCTGTCCACATCGTCACCCAAGGGCCACCAGATCACATAAATTAACCTTCCTTTGAAATACTACAAGAATTCTTAGAGATCACAAGAACTCTGACAGACCATACTTCCCAAGGGTCATGACAAAACAGATCAAGTTTATTAAACATGCCACTATAATAGATCCTCTACAGACCTCACAGGCAGTCCTGTAACTCTTCCAACTTACCATCAGTCAGAAAGAATGGGAAGTACAGGCACCAGGACTGAGCAGTTTTCTCTCAAAGGCCTCAACACGGCCCCAAACCGTTGTGTTCCTCTGCTCAGGCATCCAGTGTTTCTCCTCACTTCCTCAGCTACACTGTGGTACCAAGAAGTCTTTTCAGTATAAATGAGATGCACCAGGCCCACCCCAGAGCTTTTTCAGAGCAAGCCTGGAAAGCAATAAAATCCCTGGTGTATCAAAGGCGATGAACCTTTTATTTTTTAATTCCTTCAGTTTAGGGATGTTAAAGCACGTGCTGTTCAATGAGCCCACCAAGTTATCCAAAGCAGTCTTTTAGAATGAATCTTTCCCAATTCATCATTTTCTACTGTCACCATTTTGTAATCAACACTTTTTTCACTCTGCTAATAGGTAGAGAAGACCCCTACACAAGATATAACAAATCCCTGCAGGACCTCACTACTTAAGAACAGTCTGTGCAGATGGGTTTTGTTGTAGCATCAATTATTGAATGTGGAATCCACATAGCACAGGCTCTACAAGATGACGTGTAGTGCTCACGTTCTTACACTCAGAGAACCTCTCATATATGCACAGAGATCCTCTAAGTTTCCCCACCAAATGGTTCAGTTCTTTGGCTTCTATCTCTTACTGATTGCTAATCTACATTTTCCCCATGTGGGTTTTACATCATTTCTTCTCTTGCCTTTTAATTGTATTTTTAAATGAAACTCTGTAGTTTTTCATAATTCCAGAATAGTGATGTTGCATTTTAAGAAAAATTTCACATATCATTCCTATCTTACATTTAAACATTTCCCACCTCTCAGTTTTGCACTACATTTTCTGACATGTTTTTTCCTTTTAAATACATGAAGTGAACATATTTTGCTTTTTAAAATATCCTAGATATATAAATGGATGCTTGTATATGCATCATTAGCTACAATGCTCAAGCATGGAAGTTTCCATGAAACTGCTTTGTGTTAATAGCAGTAGATAAATACAGGAATATCTATATGGAATCCATGGAATTATCTATATGGGTAAGTGTATTTATGGATTTAAGTAATTTATTCAGAATTCAGGAGAGATGCAGAAAGGAAAGAAATCTTACTCCAGAGAGACTAGAAAAAATGGAGACTATAAACCCAAACCAAAATTACCATAGAACTGTGAGAAAAAAAAAAAAAAATTTACTCCTCTGTCACTAAAAGACCATAAAAATAACTAGATAAAGGAATAGTAGGAATAAAGAAAGGCATCACACATCATCAAAGAGCCAGCTGAAAACTTAAGGCAAATTGAGGAGGAAGCAGGACTTATAGCAGTGCACAGTAGTGATCTTTAGGTCACACCAGAAGAAAAAATACCTGATTTTCCTTTTCAGAAGCCCCAGATCTGGTATCATGCTTGAGAGAACAGCTCAGATGCAGCCACACCTGACCATCAGTCAGAAAAGGCTGCTTAATCACAGTTGTCAGAGAAAAGACAGACACAGTGGGAATGAGGAAAGGCTGCTAGTAAAACAGGTCAGGAGAAGGGATAAGAGAGTCATATCTATTTAAAGATCTGATTCTACAAGAACTATTATTAATAATTTCCTTCTATAAGATGACACATAAATCAGACTTACAGTACCTAACAGGCAAAGAATATAAGGGGAGCAAGGCTTTTTGCAGGAAAGGCAAGGTATTTTATTAGAACAGCTGGGGGGGAAAAGGAAATGAAATAGACAGAAAGCATTTTGGATTTAGAGTCCTTCCAGTTTTACACATCAAATACTGTGGAAGACCATTCACCACCTGTAATGCCCTGCATGTAGAATGCAGACTCCAGCCTCTCTATGTGACTTGTTGTAGTGTTGGGAAAATACCTTAGAAAGAGAAGTATTGAGGACCAAACTCATATTCTTCCCACCCATTCCCCCCATCTTGGCTAATCTTGGTGAGAGCTGAAAACATTTGGCTTGATGTGAAGCAAAAAATAGATAAATATTTTATATGACAGCCACAATTAATAGAAAGAAATTAATGAGTTCCCTTTTAGCAAAAGGAGTTCAGCACGGAAATAAAAATGAAATCATGTAAAATGTATCCTAGGAGAATAAATAGAGAAAGAAGCTAAGCACACAGCACTGGAGTTTTGAGAAGTAAGAGTCACTGCTGTGCGTTGGAAAGAAGGGACAAAGACGAGCTGAGATTCACAGTGCCAGTCTATCTAGCCTCTGCTGTGCAGGACTGGCGTCACAGTTGGAAGCCAAGCTGAAGAACTGCTCTCGCTTTCTTAAGATAGCATTTCCATTTTGTGCCTCAATGGAAGCACTTTTCCCAACTCCTACTCTCTCTGTGCTAATATGTACCTGCTGGAACACTAAGTCCTGTTATTTATCATTAACCATACATAACCCATTGATTTCATGGGTCAGCCCACTACACTATTTGTACCATCAAATGCAGGACTTTTATTTATACTTCATGGTCTGCTTGGCTTTATACCATGTGCCACAATAGTAGAAGATCCATAGCTTTCTCTCCTGTCACCCTGGGGACCCTGACTGACATCTGCCACCATGAAAGCCTGGCAATCTACTGCAGCAATGAGAACTCCCTCATACTAGAATGGGAACAACAGGTCCCTTTCACCTTACTGCAAAAATCACAGCGCTAAAAACAACACTGCACGTTTCTCAGCACTCAATTAGAAGAAAGTGTCGGGGTTAGGAGGTCGCCCACCGAGAGTCAGGCCCTGTACTGTGCCCCCGAAGGGGCTCTCTGAGGACATGGTCCCACCCAGCGCTGCAGCATTTTTAGCAGAGAGGGAGGCGCACAAGACCCCGGGATGGGGTCAGGGCCGCGCTCGCCGCTTCCCGACCGCCAGGAACACCGGGAGCCACGGGTCCGTCGGGCTCCATCCCCGCCCGCCCGCCGGCCCGGTCTCGCCCCGGCAGCGGCGGCCGCCGCCCCACCCCCCGGCCCGGCGGGGCCGCGC
>VZUI01039076.1:0-77893 GCA_013401135.1 Cettia cetti
TCACGGGAACGAACGGGCCGGAACCGGGCGGGTTTGGGACAGGCACCGCACTGCCCTCACGGGAACGGGCCGGAACCGGGCGGGTGTGGGACCGGCCCTCACGGGAACGGGCCGGAACCGGGCGGGTGTGGGACCGGCCCTCACGGGAACGGGCTGGAACCGGGCGGGTTTGGGGCCGGATCGCGGGGCTCCGGGGCAGCCAGGCTGAGGAGAAGCAGCGGCAGAGCCCCCAGGCAGAGCCCCCAGGCAGAGCCCCCAGGCGGAGCCGAGCCCCGCAGGCTGCAGGAGCAGCGGCTCCTCAGGAACAACGCACAGAGCGCGCTTGGCGAGCTGCGCTAGGTAACCTGTGCAGTGGGAGGGCCACACTGGAAATCCGAATTGTGTTTAATAAAGGGGTCAGGAAACTTGAGAATGCGTGCATTTATTAAAAAAAAAAAAAAAAAAAAAAAAAAAAAAAAAAAAAAACTTGAGAATGCGTGCATTTATTAAAAAAAAAAAAAAAAAAAAAAAAAAAGTTTGGTTTTGGGGGTGTTTTTTCGGTTACTTTTTTTTTACTTTTATAAGCAAACACAGGCTCATTTTTCTTACTTCAATATAAAACTTGGATTTTCCCTCTCTGATAGCCCCTTAATTTAAAAGCCAGTTAATTAACTACATTAATGGAATCCTCCTTTTCACTGTTTTTAAACTTCAAAAATCTTCCTTTGCTGCTTCAGTGTGGCCCCAGTAGTGGGAGCTGACAGAAAATATTGGCTGACAGAAATATTACAGTGCAAGAGGTTCAAAGTGCTATGAAAAATTAGGTTCTTGCCTAAATCCTTCAGTTCTGTTGTAGTTTCAATGTGCCCATTTTCAAAGTCTTTCCTGAAAATTACCTTCAAGGGTAAGGTTAATAATACACATTTGCAAAAAGTTTCTTCACAGCAGAATTACAGACCTGTTTGTCATTTCTCAGTTCCAGAAATAATAACAGCTTATATAATACAGTTTTTGTGGAAGTTAAAAATTTGCATTTTTCAGAATCTGAATACTCTTTTATAGCAATAGAATAAATGTTATTCCAAAAGATTCTTTTACATCTCAGGCCTCAGAAATAAGCACTGTGTCTATCTGGAGATGGATTAGGAGAGTTCAGTGGGAAATACAGAGATCACATATTCCAAGAGTGTTTTTATGGCACAGAACAAGGGTTCTGTGTCACTGTATGACCTCACTGCCATGGGGTTCACATCTGGACTGCATTTCTGGTTGAACACAGCCCCTTCAATTGACAGTTAAGTCATAGATGTAAAATATAATCAGGGGAAGTGGGTTCCTAAATATTGGCTTCCAAACCACTTAATTCAAGAAGAACCTCCACTAATTTTCTGTAAGAGGTGGTTGGAGCTCCAGCATCACCAAGCAGTGAAGGAGAACAGGATTTTCAGGTTCTGAGGTTTGAGTAAATTCCGTTTATTAGAGATGATGCTCTGCCACCTGAGGGCAGTGAGCTGTTGGGCAAAGATAATCACAGGGATCTGCTCTAATAGTCACTGAACACAGGGAAAATATTCTGGATTTATGGTTTACCTCAAAAATGAGGTCAGGATCAATTGGGGAAACATTGCATTAGCCAGGACACAAAGATGACAAACTCTAGGGTTGTCAACAAAGGGAACTTCCTTCCTACTCCAAGCTAACAACAGTTTAATGTAGGTTTTCCCTTCTAAAACAAAATGAACTATGTACAGGCAATGAAATGTTGTTGTTTAGATATAAAATTGTAATTTTTGTTGTAAAAAAAGCTTGTGTAAAAGATTTCACTTCCTGATATATGTACTTGAGAAATTCAGTCTGATAATGAGAAAAAATGAACTGTAATAATAAAAGAAATATCCAGGAGGATGAGGGAAAGTATGACAACTAAGATACAGGATAGGAAACAATGCAATGGCTTTAAAATTCAAATCAAATGGCTGATTCCTGAGCATTGAAAGAATGATAATTTAACTCCAGTCCCTTAGAAGTGCTGGTGACAGCCACATTCCTGGCAGACCTTGAATAAAAATCATCATCACGAGAAGTCTCAGGAGAAAACAGCATAGAGTTTGAAAAAATATTCCTTTTCAAGTCTCATAAAGCTCCTCTTATGGTATCACAGAAGAAAGGGAGGAGTTGGCCATTCAATTTTAAAAAGTTTGAATGCTTTTTCTTTTAACCTGCAAAGTGACAGAAGACACTAAAAACCTCAAAAGCATCAGTGTCTATATTCATCTGAAATTTCAAATCTCTGTAAGAGAGGTACATTTACCATAATGCTTGTTTTATAAGAGAAGAGGTTGTTTATCAGTCAATCAGCATATGATCTGTAATTTTGTTTAACTGGTTTTCATCCCAGCATCTTGAATAACCAGAGGAACCTTCTTTTCTTCTGGAAGTAAGTCTTGAAGTAAACTGTCCTCATTTTCCACTGCAATGTGAATTTCAGTTTCTCTTTTCAAGGCGTTTTCTTCTTTTGAAAGGAGGATTTCTTCCCCTGCTGGGGAACAACAGGGAGCTTCTCCATAATCCCTGCCAGTTACACTGGTCTGCTCAGGGCACTGGCAGCTGCAGTCTGGGCTACAAAATTTAACAATACATGTCACATTCACCTGTGTTCTTCCATTACCAGAATGTTCTGTCAAATAAACACAAAACACAAGAATGAAACCAGAACAGGGCAGTTGGATTCTTTATCCAGCTCTTTGACTTAAAAGAGACACTAAATATATTTTTGCTTCACTTTAGTCAAGCTGGTTGTGTTGGTTCTGTAGCATTTTGGTACCATAAAATCCACATATCACCCCAGAAATAAAAAGGCTACAAAAATTAATGCAGAGACCTGGATTGCAAACAATTCCTTGCCCATCTGTGGCCATTTCAAATGCTTTTGACAATGTTTTTTGTCACTGCTCCCTTTGGCTTCTACTCCCACTCACAGGTAAGTGCCAACCACCTGACCCCCTAAATGCCTGTTTCTGCACTGAGAAACTCTTTACTGTCAGGATGGCAACTGAAAACGCTCACTTTTTCTTTTCAAAAGTTAGTAAATTTTCTCTCTGCTGAATAGGACTCAGATGTTTTATCCTGCCATTTAAACTTCTGCTAAAAGGATTCCTAATTGATAATTAAATTTCAAGAGGTTCTGGATTGTTCAGAATCATTATTACCTGAACTCGCAGAGCTGTGTCTGTCTCCACTCTGGAATTTAGAACCTTCTGGAGGTGAATGTTGCTGCTGAAATTCTCCTGGGTTTTTCTTCTCATCATTTTTTTTACATATTACACTGATGCTTGCAGATCCAGCTGGATTATTCAGGATGCTACTGCTGGACCCAGAAGTTTCCAAGAGATGCTGTTGCTCCTGTTCAGAACTCCTGGAGTTCTGCAATTCTGTATCTCTCACTTTTTTGTCACACTGCTTTCCTGGAGAGGGAAAAGGCTGGAACATTTGCAGAGAAATGCAAAATGTTAATCCTTGAGAAAACCCCAAACAACCCACCAGCAAAGAACTGGCGAGTATTTTGGCAGCTAAAGAAATCACTCACGATTGGAACTAGAGGAGTTTTAAGGTCCCTTCCAACCCAAGCCATTCTATAATTATTTTCATTTTCATAGTGATGAGTGCAAGTAAAATTCATAGCAGCTCATTAGGGGTTCAACAAAATGAACCCATCTCCTGAAGGCACCCACAGCACTACGATAACTTTGGGACCAAAGGCTGTCAAATTTGATTTTTCCAAACCCCACCTGGGTTTTTCTGCTGTTTTCAGCCTCACATAAAGTGAGGGTGGGACATTATGTGGGATATAGAAGACACATCTTACACCCTGGCCTGGGGACAAACCATGCTGTTCTCACTCCAGTTTTCTTTCTGCTGTGCAGTTTTCTTCCACTTGTAATTAGGTGAGAGTTTCTGATTTCTGTATAACTTTTAAAGAAGTGGGAGAGAGGACACTCACCAAATCTGCTTCTGTAGCTGGTGCAGAGTGCCCAAGGGCTGCCAGGGAGCAAAGACAGTTTATTAGCACCCAAACCTGTCCCATTTGCAACAGCTGCACCCTAAACTAGGCTGAGTGATCCCCTGCTCCTGGAATAAACTCCAAATGTACATTTATTACACACAGTTTGAAAACACTGAAGGCTGTATTGTATTAATTTCATGAGTTAAATTTTGCCAGGAAGCAAAAAGAAGCCTCTGCATTAATTTATAACTTTTCTTGTATAGTGTCAGTGAGAAAAGGTATTGATGACAATAAACCACAGTCGTGTCTGTTTAATTATAACACCTGAAATTGTCTAATATTCTCCTAACACATCTTCTAACACACTAATTTCAGTCAACCACCAGGCTCAAGTTAATGGGAAATAAGGTGACACTTCCCAGTTTTTACAGATTTGCTTGTTTTCACTTCATGAATCTTACCTTTTTTTTTCGAGACTAAGCAATACCCCGAAATAACAATTATCAAGAGCAATAACAATGGCCCTGCTACTGCTCCTGAAAATAAATAAAAAGGAGAAATTATTCAGCAGGGTGATCTAACAAAGGATCAAATTTTAAAAAGATAGTTTTGTCGTTTCTGTCCATGGCTACAAAAGCTAAATTTACAAGTATTGTGAATGTCTGACATTCACATTTGATGCCTCGATTGTCAGAATACAAAGGTCTCATTTCAGTCACCACCATTTCATAAAATTGAATTCTCCTCTCCTGAAAAGTGAGGACAGACTTTTGGCCTTGGTCACAAAAGGGATTTTTACAGGCAAGCAAGAGTTTGTCCCATACAAGGCCAAGTAGCTCAAAATGCTCCTAAACATCTCTGCTTTCTGGATGGGCTGTGGAGAGGAGAGAACACATCCACCCACAGGTGGGAATGCTGTCAGCACCTTCTGTCTCAGGAAAGGCTCCAAAGACCTCTCACCAGGTCAGGTTTGCCTCAGTCCAGAATCTAAGATACAAACTCTTCTACCAGCTATAGCAGCAATTCTCAGGAAATACCTTCTATAATCTAATTTGGGGGTTTTTTTAGAAATATTTCCAGATTTACAAGGGCTGTAGAATGCACTCGGGTAGTGCAGATGCACAGGTAAAAATGCAGCTTACTCCAAGCAGTGGCACATTGAATTAATTGAGCTCTTCTGAGGTTCTGTTTGGGTACACGTGACTGGTCTTGGAAAGACACTGAGAACTAAATATAAACTTGGTTCCTGGGCAGACAAAAGTGACTCTAAATGAATTAAAGCTCACCAGTGATGTAGGACAGGTCAGGTACAGAGTTTAATGTGACAGGTCGAGTTATTATCTCAGGTTTGTGGGAAGCTGAACTTTGGGTCAGAAGAAGGTTCAAAATGGTGTGAGGCAGAACTGTGGCTGTTCCTGAGTCACTGCAAACAGTGTCATTTCTGCTGTTGCCAGGAACAGCCACTGATTTGCAACTGCAAGAGACAAAAAGAGAAGTTAGGAAAGACAGAAAGCCCTGCACAGTTAAGGCTGCTGTTGGATGGAACACTGGCTCACATGGTATGGGGTGTACAGGTGGTGTTGTAGGATTCCTCAGGGGAAAACGTGCCAGGAGGACAAGGTTTACATTCTGTGTCTGTGCTGTCTGTCCCTGTAAACACAGAGGAAAACTCCAGTTACTCATCTGGTGAGAAACAAGAATGAATAATCAGGGTCTGCAGGAGCTCCTGGCAGTGATACAGAAGCAGTGCAAAAATACAGCCTGTAGCTGTCACAGAAGACATTCACTTGAAGCAGCCAACCCAAAGAGATTAACCAGCTGTGAGTTTGGTGCTATTACAGGTTCAGATGCAGACAAAGCTGAGCTTTTCACCTGACTGATTGCCATACTGCTGAGTTCTGCAGCTTCTCAAATGATTCCTATTTTTTTTTAATGTTCAGTGTTTCAAATATTTGAAAATTATTTATCGTTTTGAGACAGATGGATTATCAGGGTGGTGGATTCCATCAACTAATAAAACAGATCAATTCTGCAGGACAGCATAGAGTCATCATTATTTACTGTACCCAAAATTCCACCTGAAGCCCTGTTTCAAGGATTTAAAGAGTGATTAAGTGGTCTTGGATCTCAGTCACTTGTACAGAATAAATCACACAGTAGAGCAAAATAAAGATTAAGTTGGATTGGGAACTTTATGATATATGACAGTTAGAAATTGCAACATGTTGTCCCCTTGGATTTACCTCTGGAGAATACTCTTACTCTGGTTAATGCCTACTTGCTAAGAATGTAAAAATAAACTCTAAAAAGAATGCACAGCTGTAGGGAATTGGGCCAGAGTAAGTGTTCAGTAAGCAGAATGTTCAAACTCAAATCACCTCTTCTGGAAACCCGGTAACCTTTGCCGCATTTTCTATGTGCTCTGCAGACTTCACAGTCCCCGTCCAGCCTGGAAACACAGAACTTGTGGGGTGGGCAGCTGCAGATCCTGTCCTGGGACCTCGTGCAGGTTTGATTCTGCACAAGCCCTGGTTTTAAAACAAGAATAAAGCACGATGTTATTAGCAACATTTAAAACCACAGCCTGCGATGTTTTGAGTGAACATGAGGTGATGGTCACATGAAAGTTTTGGGTTTGTACAGCACCATAAACCAAATGTGTTATATACCCCAATGTCTACACTTTCAGAAGAGTTTTCTCTCTCTAGTCAAGGAGAAATTTGCACCTGTAGAATGCACACTTAAAACTTTGTACCTGCAGTTGTATTATATTTTGTCATAACCCCAAACGTGGCCATTTGTGTTCATCACTGCTGTACCTGGGGGCCACACTGAGATTTTCAGTCTGGCATTTGGAATATTTTAGTGATGTAGTGCCTTAGTTTATAATAATATAAGATTGGTGTCTCATTTTTAGTTCTTAATGAGAAAAAGGGCCAGGGCTCCCTTGAAGTCTTTTCCTTGATTCTTATCCCTAAATCTTAAGCGTTCCAAAAGCATGAGGACTATACAAGTGATTGACAAAATCTCCTGGTTTTCTCAGGAGAAAAGACAAGGTTAAACCAAGCCCAGTCTTTGAGCAAGCCTCTTACCTAACCAAGCCTACCTTTCCTGCAGGGTGGAGAGCAGGCAAAGCACTGTGGAGAGCTATTCCAGATGGCTGTGTACGTTTTAGGTCTGCAGGGGCTGCACTTGGTGTCCACGGTGTGACTGCAGCTCCCTGTCCTGTACTGACCTGTTAAAAGAAAAAGAACCCAAACCAAAACAGAAGGCATCTCACTGGAAAAGGTAACTAGGAATGAAGTTTCATTCTGAGCTGTAGAACCTCATCCCTTCACTGACATTATCAGATTGATGTAGAGGACTGCATGTCCCTACAAGGAAAGTCTGATTATTGTCCACTCATGTTTGACCCCTTTTCCCACATTCAGTCCAGTGAATTCCAGCCCCATTCAAAACAGGGCAGCCTCAATCCTGAACGAAACCCCTCAGCACATACTCAGCTGCAGCTACCACAATACATAAACCAAATATTTTCCCTTTGTGGAAGCTGTTTTGTGGTGAGCACACGGAGATGTTTCACACCCAAAGTCAGGCACATGCCAGAATGATGTGCCTGGGTGAGACCCTTGCTGCTGTTACAGGCAGTGAGGGGAGAGGGCAAGACCAAGCAACATCACAAACAGGCCTGAATTAGAACTTCACCTCTGGTGTCACTATGAGAGGGACACAAGCCCCTCTTCCTCCCTCACCTCTGCAGCCAGCCCTAACAGAGCCAAGCAGGGAGTTTCTGAAACTACTGGCATTCCAGACAAAGTCAAAAGCTATCAAAGGTAGTTTCTCCAAAGCTTCCCACCACCAACAGTTTAATACAGTGGTGGGAAGCATGTAAATATGAATTCCAACATATTCATTTTGAAGAAAGGAAAACACCTCAGTAGCCATTTCCCTTTCATGTGAAAGGAGAAAAGATAAAAGTCAGTGTCTCATATATATTGCAAAAATATCCTGGAAAACATACTCAGAAAGCAGGAATAACATCAAAAAGTTTTTAGAGCTGCTTGGAGAATCTGTTTTTCAAAAGAAGAGGCCCTGGAGATGAGCCAAATGAATTATTTCCAAAGACTTTGTTTTTCCCTGTTTAATTGAAGCTTTACAATCTGCATCCTACATCCTGCTAATGATTTAGGCTGATTTTTGAACACCAGATAACACAACAGAAAAGTTTTACCTAGGAATTATCATCTTTCATCCATCATGAACAATAGAAGTTTGACAGATCTATCTAGATAATTTCAGTTAATTCAAGGAACTGCAGCTCTTTCAGTAAATACTGACTTCCTGTTTAAACTGCCGGATCTGACAGACACTCAGCATTTATGGAGACAAATTTTCTTTGCTCAGCATGTACTGAGAAAAAAAAAACCAATTTTTTTTTGCTGTATCTAATACAATAATATAGTTGCAACTTGTTGCAAAAACTCTACTACCAAAATCTCCAAAGAATATTACTATCCCCCCCAAAAAAAACAATCCCAAAACCCACAAGCAATAACTTTGGCTAACTACAGGTAACTCCTAATCACCTCTGGAGTGCAAGACATGACAGCTGAGAGCATACTGCAGCCTGCCCCCAGCCTGACAGTGCTCTGCAGTGTCACAGTAAAAGACAACAAAACTCCCTTAATGAGCAATGATAGATTGACCTGTACAATGGAAATCCCCTTAGATAAGTGATATTATCATACTACAGAATCTAAGCTTTACTTCATGCCCTGTTTTACAATATATAATTTTATTAGTGGACTTGGGTCTGTGTTGCCTAATTTTTGTAATTCCCTTAGTGGGCGATTGCTTCCCCTCCAATGCTGACTAAAATTAATTACTGTAATAAAAACCTCATGCAGAGCTGTGCTTACACAAGATCAGAACCTACCAGGTAAGCTCCAGCCAGGTTAACCTCATAGGAGAATTCCACTTCTGATGCACAATGTGTCTCCTTTGCAGGTGTTTTGCAGTCATAGTGTTTTGGTGTCTTTGAGGAAGAATGTATTACAACAGCAAAAATATTTGATGCACTTTAGATGTGTAAGTAATCAAAATACACTATGATCATCTGAAAATTGAGTGAATTTGGCTATGTAAGGTAATAGTTTGAATTATAACCTACCTGGAGGGCACTGGCTGCAGCATTTATTAAGTTCTTCATCATAGAATTCAGTGCTGGGATCGTTGCATTGTGCAAACTGTGGCGTGTAAGGTACTGAATATTCCTAGGAGAAATCAAGGGGAAGTGATGAGTCTCAAATCCATTCTGATCCTGAATTAGAGACTTGAAAAAGACAAATACCTAAAGACCAGTGCAATCACAAGCCCCTTCCTCTCCAAGGCACCGATGTAGCCCCAGTGAAACAGAACACAGCAGGTGCCAAGAGGCTGCAGGGCAATGGACTGCTAACATGCTAATGAGCTGCATGTGACTCTTTTGAGGTTCCTTTGTTTTCCAAACACCCACCACCACGAACAAAGTGATTTCTCCAGGTTTTAGGTTCAAAAGAGTGCAGTGGAACTATGGGATTAGCATCACACCTGGTCACTACTGCATCCCCCAAACCAAAGGGCTGAGTGCCTCATCCTCAGCTGGCCCAAAGAACATCTGACAAAACACCAGAGAACCCGAAATTCCTCCATGTGGGTTTGTGGGAGAAACATTCACTGCAAAGTGGCTCAAAAACTTCAGCAATCTTTCCAAAGTAAAGGAAAAAAGGCTTTTATCTTTCCAGATACTCTGTGATTCTTTCCTGAGCAAGAAAGGCCTTGATGTTTTGAAAATGACGTCTCCAAAAATTGCACTGCTGCTTCTGAGAAGCAGCACCTTTGCAGAAGGTGCAGACAAATATGCAGGTTAAATGCATTAGAGACAATCATGAAATACAGGGTGCCTAATTTCAGCTCACACTGATCAGCACAGCTCAATGACTTCAAGGAACAAGTGTCAAATTATCTGATGACTTACTATTTTCAAAGGGAAAAATACCCTCACTTAAAGAAGGCTCCTGTTAGGTAGGACAAGCGTAGGAGTTTCCTGCTAGACCAAAAAGGCACTGTTTAAAAAGGATGTGACACTGCTCAGCTTTGTGCAGCCTGAAGAGATTGCTCCATTCATCATCTACACACATTTAGAGGAATCATTACTAAAACAAGAAATCAAAACAGGAGCAAGCTCTTGGGAGACCAGTAATGAAAATATCCTTCCGCCTTACTGAAAAAAAGTTGAATATCTATTGTGTCTTCAAATTACTGACAAAGGTGATTTAACATTTCTCACCCTCAGCATTTTCTTATGCAGCTTATTGAAATACTCCACCTCTTATTTAGCTGTGTTCAGAAGCAGGATTTTGTCAACCTGCTCAATGGTCAGTGTCAAAAAACCCCCCTTTTCTGAGAACGTGAAGGCAGAGGAAAGTCTTCTTGAGTTTAGATGTCATAGGATGGACAATGATAAGTCATCCTGTTTGCAAACTTGAGATGATACTAAAATTTGATGAAGGAAAAAAGGGCTCTGCTCTCCTCAAAAATATTTTTCATTTAAGTTACTTTTTTATTAAAAGAGGAAAGATCAAGTGTTGTCACCCCTTTTTTGTAGTCACTACGATTATTAAAACAATCAGTTGAGAGCCTTTTCCAACCATAAAACTTCACTGCAAGAGCAGACACAGGGGAAAAAAAAGGGGAAATACAATAAACCACATCACAAATTACCCTGCTGGTGAGGCTTCCTGAAAAAAAAAAAAAAAAAAGTTCTTACCTCAAGCTCTTCCCTGTCTGTTGTGAATCCTGCCCAGTGAGCTACAGACACAGGAAAACCTGCCAGTTGCTGGGTTCACACCTGTTTCTCTGAAGTTGTGCTTGGAAGGATCTCTCCACTGGTCTGATACAATATCCCTGAAACTTTATCTGATGAGCTGTGGCTCTCAGTGACTTACAATGGGCAATTTCTTCCCAAGTGTCCTCAAAGAACATTATGTGAAACTAAAGGGAGTTGTGACTGCCTTAGCTACAATTCACACACACAGAGCCACACACATGCTCAGCTTGGTTTGCTCTGGAAAGATTCAATTAATTTAGCAGCTACTCTCAGCATAAACTAGTTTAATCAAAGCTGTCAAATCTGTCAGAGGAAGTGTAGGCCATTTATTAGTTTTAAAACTCTTCTGATTTCTTTGCTACAAGACCCCAATTTTCCAGCAATGTCACCAATCCTAAAGTCTGAGTTGGGCCATATAAGGTTTCTGTCTGGCATTCAGATCCATTGGCCACGTTGGGCTGAAAGACTGATGAGTAGAGGCCAGATTCTATTTCCCAATCCTTGCATTTTGCTAGTGTTTTTATCTCTCACAAAAGTCCTTATTTTATCCTGTTTTCACTGTGATTCAGTGTTCTACAAGCAGATTGTGAGAAGGGAAACTAACCTGAGGCCACACATTTTGCATTACAGCCTTAGAGCTTCTCAGTTTAGGTAGCAGTGTCTAAGGAGAGCGGATTTAAAATAAATTTATATGGAAAAAATTAAAACTTTGGAAGACTTCATTTAATTTGACAGGTACAAGAAGAAATAAAATGCCTTGTCCGTCTATCAATAGAGGCACAAACATTCTTAAACATGAAATTTAGTCTACCTCTATGCACATCAAATTAAGCAATACATTTTGGCATAGAAATGGGTAAACTGCTTGCCTTTGACTTCATAACTCATAGGGAGATTTTTGCAATGCCTCTGCATTGAGCAATAACTAAGAAGTTACATACCCAGAGTCAGTGACTCCAGACTCTCTGGAACATTTTCCTGTTTGCACTTTAGAGATCACTCTACAGGTGACCTAATTTGTCCCTGGAGAGGAGTGGGCTAACAGCAATCTCCACACCACCTGAAAGGACTTCACATGTAATTAAATTTAATTATCTTAAAAAATAAAAGTAAAACGTTAATATAACGGATGGATCCTTATAAATACATTCATATAACATTCATTTTCACTCAAGGCCATTTAAACAAAGATATTTAGGCATGTATTTTAATCCAAACTCACACATCTACATTTCTATTGATCTCCTTTTCATACATTTGCCTTCAAACTGAAGCTGTCAATCAGAGGAATCTGAAGGGGAACTGTCACAGGTAAATTTGCCTGTACAGATGAATTTGGCCATGACAAGAGCAGAAATAAACAATTCCCAGGTGGGCAATGATGGGCAATGATGGGCGGGACTGGAACCCAAGCAGGGCCCAGCCAATCACACTCACCCTGAACACAGCCACGCCATTGGCCAGGGTGCTGGGCAGGGCTGAGCCCCAGCCAATCACATTCACCCTGAGCAGAGCCACGCCATTGGCCAGGGCACTGGGTGGGGCTGAGCCCCAGCCAATCACACTCACCCTGAGCAGAGCCACTGGCCAGGGCGCTGGGGGGGGCTGAGCCCCAGCCAATCAGATTCAACCTGAGTGTAGCCATTGGCCAGGGCACTGGGTGGGGCTGAGCCCTCAGCCAATCACACTCACCCTGAGCACCGCCACGCCATTGGCCAGAGCGCTGGACAGGGCTGAGCCCCAGCCAATCACACTCACCCTGAGCGCAGCCACGCCATTGGCCAGAGCGCTGGACAGGGCTGAGCCCCAGCCAATCACACTCACCCTGAGCACAGCCACGCCATTGGCCAGGGTGCTGGGCGGGGCTGAGCCCCAGCCAATCCCGTGTGCGAGCTCGGGGAATTGGAAGCTCCTGTAGAAGGGGGCAGCCAATAAGAAACCTTGGCTGTTGTCACATGACCTTGGTGCGCCTGTCCCCAAGCTGCGAGGGCCCCAAGGCAGGGCAGAGCCCGTCTGTGCGCAGGGTTCTTCACAGGGGAAACCACTGTGAGGTCACTGAGGCCTCTGATGTAAAATCGGTTTCTATGGAAAGCACTTGAGGTACAGAGACACTTTTTGCTGAGCTACCAGATCTACTGAAGGCAGGAAAAAACAGAATTCTGTCTAAAATATTTAAACTTCCCATTTAAAAAAAGAATTCTGTTGAAATTTAGTTATCAGATAAAAGCTTCTCCCAAGTCAGCCAGAGTTGTATCAGGCTCTACCAACTTTACTCACGCTATAAAGTTTCTTTCAAAGCTGCTGTGCTGCACATCTCTCTCAAAGATTATGGTCTGTTCTGTGAATTATTCTCCCATCCTATATTGTACTTAACTTCTCTAAAGCAGGAGTCCTTGCACAACCACACACCAACAGATTTTCAGTTCAACATCCCCCCTCCCTGAGAAAACAGTGTCTCTTTGCTTACTGCCAGGAATTCTACTTCATTGCTCATTCTGCTTCCTTCTACTCACCACCAGAATATGAAAACATCTTCCCAGAATGAGAAATCAGGAGGATGCACAGAATATGGAAGCTGTTCACAACATGCAAAAATTATAGAAGTCCAAGTTTGTAGGAAGATAAGGTGTATTTTTTATATATATGTATTTGGAAAAACACATTTCACTGGCTCTCTGAAAACTTCAAGCTATTTCTGATAACCCTGGTGACTCGATTGTTCAAAGTGGCAAAAATAATGTTCAGTTCCTGTGTCTAACACTGAGACTGGGAATTGAGGCTGGAAACTTTCAGAGACTGCCACATGAATGAGAAAAAACCCAAGAAGTAGTGTCATTCAAGAACTGTTGCTTTGCCAGTTTGTCTCCCTCAAAAATAAAGTGAAGTTTTCTTTAACAAATCACTGTTAAAAATTGATAGAACAGGCATGGGTTTTTTCCAGCTCTGTGGCAGATGTGGTATTTCTGAAAATACTGAATTTGTTTTTCTAACTTTACATATAGGCATTTATCTTGTCACAGTGCAAAAAGTGATGCTGAAAGTTTCTGTCATTATTTCCACCATTATGTTTCAGTAATATTTAGTGTGAGAGGAGAGCTAATTCCTTTTCAACCAAAGTCCCTTGTTCAGCATGAAACATGACAAACTTAAATTCTGCTTATATGTTCTGCTGCAGTTCTGAGACTCTCCCTTCTCTATCTGCCTTATACTATCCACTGCAAGGTGTCCAGTAAATCAGGTTCAAAACACTCTCACCTTAAAATCGGAGCTGAATTAAAAATTAGTGAGAAACAATTAAAATAATTATTTTAATACATTATCAGCTCACTGTAGCACCCAGTACTCCTTAAAAGACCATTGTATAATTCTAGGTTCAATACACATTCTGACACCCTCACCTGATTTCACTGAACCTTTGTCTTATCCAGCCTGAATTCCTGTGATTAAACAAACATGCAAATAACATAAATATCCCATGGGAACACAGTGACCTGGACAGCTCAGCAACATTTCCATATTTATCTTCACAATCCTGGACATTTTATAATCAGACAGGAAAATGCTATCAGTGCCCCAGAACAGAAAACACCGAGTCTTTGGCTGACACAGTTACAAACCCTCACTGCCAACCAGTGGATATGGAACAGGACAGGCACTGCTGCAATGAAGGGGAACAGAAACAGCTGAAGATCTGAAATCAGATCTTTGCTGTAAATTAAAAGGCTTTTCTATTTAAATAGAGAAGAGTTCTAGGGAACCAACGGAGCACAGCGAGCTCTTCCTGTGTAAACAATGTAATATAGATATGGGTTTACACTCTGCATTTGCCCAGGACACTCACCACCGTTTTTACAAACATTCAAACAAGCCTGCAAAATCATCCTGTTTCCGATGAAAATCCAGGAGAAACGATTAGTCATTTCCTTGGGAGGCCAAGAAGTACCAACAACACTGACAAAGGCTGAGCTTTGAAGTTTTAAGAGAGGGACTTGAGGTTTCTGTAGAGATCACAGCGATTCCAACGCAAACCCAGGGGCACGGAGGTGGCAAGGGACGGACAGGAGACAAGGGACAGGAGACAAGGGACAGGAGACAAGGGACAGACAGGTGACAGGGGCGGACAGGTGACAAGGGACAGACAGGTGACAGGGGCGGACAGGTGACAAGGGACAGACAGGTGACAGGGGCGGACAGGTGACAAGTGGCCCGCACACTGCAGTGAGACGCTGCCCGCTCCCCGCGCCCCTGCAGAGCGGCAGCATCAGGCGATGCCCGCCCGCCTTTGCCCCGCTGCGCTCCCGCTTCGCAGCGCTCCGAGCCCCCCTGGAGCAGCCCCCGCCCCGCCCGGCCCCGCTCACCCGCACGGCCGTGGCGCCGGTCAGCACCGGGAGCAGCACCGGGAGCAGCACCGGGAACGGTACCGGGATCGGCACCGGGAGCAGCACCGGGATCAGCGCCGGGCTCGGCCCCGGGAGCAGCGCCCAGCGCGGCCCCATCGCCGCCGAGTGCGGGCGGGGCGGATCCGGCCCCGCGGCCCCGGGACGGGTCCGGCCCCCGCGGGCACCGCCCGGGCTGCGGATGCCGCCCCCACCGCCCGGACCCCCCCGCGGCTGGCTCGGGGCTCTGGGCGTGCCGAGGGTCCCCACAGCCCCCGCCACGGAACACCGACCATCGGCGGGGATCACGGCGGGGCAGCTCCCTGCCCCACAGCGCGGAGTTACCTTGGCACGTTCCGTGTTCGGGGATGCTCACCGCAGCAGGCACTCGGGTGTCACACGCGGCCGGGATGGCACGGACAGACTTTACTATAAATTCAGCCCTGCTACTGAGAAAAACTCTCATCCACTAAGAGCTCTGTGAGCTTCAAATGGCTTTCTTGCAAAAATATTTCTTCTGAGGCTGATATAGGTACTGAAATTATCAACAATTAAACATTTACATACCAAACAGGAAAAGCATGGCCATGGCTTAAAATCCATGTAAGTTTTAATTCAGAGATTACCAGCATTATTAAACCAACTACCTATAACACATCCAGCAGGTTGCAATGCATATGGTTTTTTTAGAAAGCCGTTCCAGTAAAAAAGATTCATTAATATACAGAGTGGAAATACACAATTACAGTCATTGCAGGACAGCCCCAAACGTGGTTATTCAGTTTGTGGATTCACAAATTGGTGTTCTCTAAAATGAAGTATGTAGTGAAGTTAAAGTAGATGTGGAAAAGGTCAACTAAAGTGACCAAGGTGGTGGAGCATCAAACTTACATGAGTAATATGAAAAGATGGGAACTCATCTTGGAGGCTTAGTTCAATCAAAGCTGAGGTACAATCAATCACAAAAGCAACTTGGTTAAAAAAGAAAAAATAAAAAGCAACTCACTGACTTCTGTAAGACAAGAGCTAGTGACATTCACTGAAATAAAGAGACCAGTTTGAAAGTGCTAAAAGTCCTTTACACGTGATATCTGTAATCTTCTGCCACAGGTGCCTATGGAGGCAGATTGTACTTAGGAATTCAAAAGAGAGAAGAAAAACTAATGGTGACATGAGAGAATAATAAAGGCTGAGTCAAACTCTTTGACATCCTTAATCCAATGCCAGCTGCAACAGCATCAGAACCGTGATGAATGCAAGCAGCAGTGATGGTCTCCCTAACTAATCCCTTCCTGCCACTGTCAGAGCTGAAATGTTGGGCTCAGACTCCAGTCTGGCCCAAGAGGGTTTTTAATTCCCTTGTGTGCCCTGTGTGTTCTCTAAGACAAGTTGCTGCAGCTGCACCACTGTTATTACAGTGCTCTGATCAGGACAAAACTGCAAAGCAAGTAGTGGGTTTTGTGGTTCCTTTTTTTTGATTATTAAGACACACTTTGTCATATTGCTCATTTTCCATTGTCCTGTGCAAAAGTATAGAAAGCACTATTACGTTTACAGTTCTTGAACAAGCAGCACAAAAGATTTAAAAATAGCCTAACACATGCCAGTTGGCCCCCAAACAGGTCTGTTTTTAAAGGATATGCAAATCAGTTTCACCCTGATGATTATGAACATTTCTAAAACAAGTAGATATTAGCAGTGTTATAGGAAATAACTGCTGTGCCTCTTTTTCAGTAGAAAAATAGTTTCTTTTCTTCATTTCTCTTTTTACAGGCTCCACATTGGGCTTAACCCATAGTTCATCCAATAGCCAAATGTTCAGCCAGTTTGGCTTCCATCAGAAGAGGCTGTTTTGTACACTAATGATTTGATGTAGTCAAAAAAGATATGAATCAGACTTCAAAACCTAGAAAGAATGGCCTAAAGTACAGTGAACTTAATGAGTTTTATTTGCCTTCTATTTTCAGAGCCTGAAAATGGCACCTTTCAATCTTAATTCCTCAAGAAACATGAAGTCCACTAACTTGAGAGTTATATTTATGCTAGGGAAAACTAAGATTATTATCAATTTCAATCAAAAGTTGAAGCCTTGAGAAAATACCAGATGTTGCAAAATATATGACAAAATTTGAAGTATTGGAATAGAAACAGCATAAGAAGCACAGCTGTGTCTCAAGCTTGACTCAGAATCCTGGGCAGAATTTTCACAGCTAATAGAAGTAACCAGACATAGATTTCAATCCATTCCTTCACCCTGGGAAAGCAAGCTGTGAAACTTCAGCTGACATCCAGGTGTCCTCTAAATTATGCAGAATTGATTCAAATTTGTTTTCAGTATGATACTGGGAGACAGGGAAATAGAAATATTTGATGGCAGCTCTGAATGCAGTTTGGATGATCCTCTCATTTGTTAGATGAAACAGGTTCTAGCTCTCCTTGTTTGAATGTGTTTCAGTGTTTTCCAGGGTTTCCCAATAATCTAAGGCACAGAGTGTTTACCTCCCTTGTCATAAATTCAGCCTTAGTGTCACACTGGATGATTCTGTATCTTCCCACACTGTCTCTGTGGGCTGTCACTTCTCAGTGGCAGTGGTAGGGTGGTGAAATTCCTTTCCCTCCTCCTCCACAGGAACCATCACATCATTCCCTGGAAAAGACTCTGTTTCCTGCTCTGGGTAGTGCATTTCCAGTTCCTCTTCCATGCTTTCCTGGGCATCCAGGTTACTTTCACAGCCTCTACCAGCACAGTTCTTGCCACTGGGCACTTCTGAAACAGAGCCCACGATAACAGTGTCGGCCTTCATGATGTAGAGCTTTTCTGAGGGAGGAAAAAAGTAGTGCTGAGCATGGTGAGCAGTCCCTGCTGCCCCAGAGATGCCTCCTTCTCATGCAACATTTTTATCAGGACTCTGGGCATTTTAGATCAAGTAGATTGAGCTCCCATGGGATTAAGCCACAGAGGTGGGACTACAGGAGAAAGACAAAGTGGAAAAGGTAGAAGATATTCACAAGAATCTGTTAGAAGAAGCAATTAATTGGGATCTAGATATAAAGACTCCAATGTTTATGCTCCTGCTGCTTCAAGAAACATCGACATGTAAAAGATACCTTTGGGTAAAGATCAGCACTGTACAGAAGTTCTGGGGTCTTAGGACCTGCAGAGAAATTCTTTCTAGCTGAGAATAAACTACTAATCTTGGGGCCAACTTGTTGTCTTACTCCTTCACAGAAAGGTAAATAAAGCCTTTTCAATGGCTTGTAGCACTGCACCTAATCCAGAAAGATGATGCACGTCAGACACAGAAGGTTAATTGCTTGGAGATATTTGGGTATGGTAAATCAAATCATCACATTCATCCCAATCCATCCCTCACAGTAAAAACAGGAAGGCCATTTAGTAAGGAAAGGTCAGTTTTTGTAATATGAAAAATATTCACCTTCAAATAACCTGAGAATTGGGTTTGGAAGCACTGCCAGAATGTCTCAGGTAACAATTCTCCCCCTGTGAATGATCTCCGTGCTGGACTTTATCTCCCACCCTGTGCCATGGTAAAAGACTTTTTGGGAACACATGAGAGACATTTCCAGCCATTATTATGAAACCAGAGAAGAAAATGATAACTAAGTACAACTCTCATTCAGCATCTTCCAGCTGACAAATTCAAATTTCTTCTGTAAAATTTACATCTTCTAGAATGAAAAGGAGGAAGAAAGGAATTTTCTGTCAAATTCACAGTGACTAAGACAAACACAGATAAAAGAAAGCATTATATTCAAATGAATAAGTATTTTTGTGCCAAAGATCTTGAAGTGTACTAGTAATCTTGGAAAGACAGTATGCCACATTTGAAAAATTGAAAAAAGATGACAAAATGAAAATGAAAAAATAAAAAGCAAGACTCACCAATTCTGTTATTTGTGTGGTCTCTGACTCGAGGATCCACAGGGCAGTCTGGAGCATTCCCAGTGCTTGGTGTCACATCAGTCACACTCCAGTGAGGGCTCTGTGCTTTTTCTGGGCTGGACACCAGGTTATTGTTGGTTTCCAAAGGAAGGGCTCTGTGAATGAACTCCTCCTCCTCTGGCCCACTGTCAGAGGTCAGTATGATCTTCTGCCATTACAAACAGGAGAGCAGAAGTGGGGTGAGAGTAAAAACACTTTGGACACTGCAGCAGCCCCACAGAATCCTCCTGTGGCAGTCAGGATAACAGAATGCACTTCCCAGCACCACTGTCACAGGGAGTGACATGTTCCAAAGCACCCAACAGCTGTGGGAGCTTCAAACTAGGCTCCTGCATCACTTAAGACCCTATTTCAAAACACTGTTCCTAAGCTGAATTCATAGATTTCTGATGACATTTTCAGGAATGTGCCTCCTTTCCACTGAAGAAAATATGTTTGGGCTACCTCTTGGATTTTGCAAAACCTATCATGCTCCTATGGAAGAATAGAACAAGCCAGGGGCCACACTGATTTAACTTCAAAATGTAATTGCCTCAGCAGAACATCAGGTAGAAGAAACAAGCTGAAACTACCTAACACATGAAGAATTAATTACAGGCTGTTGTTTAAAAGAAGAATCAAAATCTGAGAGAGGCTAAAGGTCCTGCATCACAATTTGCTGGTGGTTCTGATCTTCTGTTTCCACAAGGTTGGGACGGAAAAAAAAGATTTTGAAATGTGCACCTTATAACCCTTGCTCATGTCTGACTGTCTATAGAGGCAAGAATTGAAGCTCCTCACAATTCAGGAATTAACAATTACACACTGAAATTATGACAGCTGATTGCAACCAGAGCGACTGGAAAAAGCAGAATCTTGTGTGTGTGCAGATGCACAACATTTAAAAGCAAACTCATTTAAAAACAACAAAAATTTACAGTCTAAAGAGTGTTTTAGCAGATCTGGACATTTAAAGATGACAAGGCTAATAAACTGAGAATATTCAGAGAATGAAAGGTGCTGTAATTTCACTGACAGAGGGGAAATCAAACCAAGCTGTGAGGATTTCAGCAGCTGAGGAACTGCTTTCTGTTGCTGCCATATTGACTGAAGTTTGTCCTGTTTCCTGCAAACTGTGCTGTAACACCAGGAGCTTGTCCTGAAGGAATGACAACCCAAACCCACTGTGTACCCATATCACAGCCATGCAAATCCTGCAGAGGGAAGGGAGTGTGGAGGCAGAGAGAAGAAAAGCACAAATCCCATCTGTGTGACTGGAGCAGTAAGATCAGAGGGCACTGACACACCACATTCTCCCAGAAGGAAGAAAAGGCAAGTTCATCCTGTGATTTCAGATCTTGTCCCAGGGAGTGCACCAGGAATGGCTTAACATCAAACCAAATCCCCACTCAAGCAAGACTGGCAGCATCACATTATTTAACACCACATTAACCTCAGCCCAAGACATGAAAGTATCAAATCCCTAATACATCTCATCCCACCTAAATGATTATGTATTTTAGAGAGAAGTCCAAACTAAAAGGCTAGCACTTTTTTTTTTTTTTTTTTTTTTTTGGACAGGACATTTGAAAATAATATTATTTACTTTGGCATAGAAAGAGATCTGGTTTGGAATATTGTTCACACTTACTGCACATTTGTTCACGAGATCCGAACCTGCAATGGAAAGTAAAAACATTATCAGGAGAAACCTCAAACAATCCCAGGAATGTTAATATGTGCTCTGAAAATCACCTAGCAATGTACTTGCTAAACCTGCCCACCCCACATGCATGATGGTTTTCTTAAAGCTCAGGGCACACTGAAATGAAATCCTGAGGTGAAGCAGCAACAGGTTGCTGCCAACACTGTGAGATCCTGCTGTCCCCAAAGCCTTTTGCATCACTGTCCCCACACCACAACTGGTATTCATCTTATGAAAAAATGAACTGATGAAACTGTCTAGATAAGCACAAGACAAGCTTATTTAAAAAAAAAAAAAGTTAATAAAGTTCTACTGGATTAACAAGTTAGGTCAGTTCATCATATGGTCAGATGATTATTAAGGGGGTAGGATTTAATGCATAGTTCCATTAAGGATCCCAGGGAACACTGGGCAAAGCAGAGAGGTGAGGAGGGAGTGGACAACATTCTATAGCACCATGAAGATAGATGGGCTCAGACGTACTGCCTAATTTCACCCAGATGTGCAATGACATTTATTTTCAGAGCATCAGCTCTGTAATGCTACACAGTAACAGTTTCTATTGTGCAAGGCAAATGAGGGAGAAAAATTCCACTTCGAGAAAATTAAGCTGCACACAAGAGGCTTTAAATTGTATTCCTGAATGAATGAATATAAAAAGCTCTGCTGTGTGGTTAATAGAATCTGGCACAACAGAGAGCAGACCTGCCAGTGGCAGTGGAATTGCTGAGAGGGGATCAGCTAAAAGGGTAAAATGTTCGCACTTTATGGGATCTGGACAGGTTTTTTTTCTGAACACATCTCCCATATTTGACTGTCCCGAAATCAACCCGGAGTTTTCCAGCGCTGACACGACTCCCAACCCTTCACCCATCGTGGGAACGAAGTGCCACCTGGTGGCACCTGCTCACATCCAGCGTGTCCCCTCCCCTGCCTGCTCGGGAGGCACAGGACCGGCCTCTCTCATGGCAGCAGGGACAGACATGTGACATGAGAAACTTTCACTTTTTAAACTAAAATTCTATAAAATAAAATCCCACGTTAAGCTTCAGACACGAGGATGACACTGCTGGCCCATCAGTCACTCACCTTGAGATTTGGTAACGTATTTGTGTGTGATGACCGAATGCAGATGTGCTGATAAAAGAAACCTTTCATTTAGTCAAACTGACTATGGAGCCTGAAGGCTCCTACAGCCTCACCACACCCACAGATCTGCAACCAACCCACAACGGGCACATCCTGCTTTCTATAAAACAGGGAATGTGGTTTTGCAGGCACACCCCACGTGTAACTCCAGGCAAAGCCATGGGGAGTCAGTGTCAGTAAAAATCACCCTTCCTCTCATGCTCAAAGCCCAGTCCTGTTCCAGAACCAAAAACTACTCACACAACACCTCAGGTATCATTTAGTACTGGAGTCTGTGCTGAGAGAAGAAACAGCTAGTTACCCTTTCCCCACTTGCAGGTCACCTACCCACTTCCCTCCATAAATTCCCAGCTGCTTCCATCTTTCATCTTCTACAACGTCCTGCATGAGCACCTTGCCTTAAACCCTTATCTGGCCTGTAGAGAACATTATTTTCCCCAATGACCCCCACAAATATCCCCATATTTGAGTTTCCCAGCTGCTGTTTGGCAGATCAAACAGCACATCACGTGTTGCAGCTTGAAAAACTCACGTTTTCTTCTGAGGACGAGGATCTGCTTCTTGCAAACCTTCCATTTCCAAAATATCAGCATGGCCCCAAGCAGCACTGTCACAGAGAGCACCACTGCCCAAAGCACTGCACCTGCAGCACAGAGAGGAGCACAGGACAGGCTGAGAAAGGGCAGAGGGGGAACCCTGAGTAGATCCATGTGTTTGACATAGGACCACAGACGTCGTTTCACAAGTCAGAGGGGATTTGCAGGAAGTTCCCACATAAAAATTGCTTTTACCAAAGATACTTGCAAATAAAAAGTGCTATAGAGAGTAAATGCTGTGTCCCTGATACCTCCTGTGGTCATCTCCCCTTACCTGAGGTGGGAGAAGTGCCAGCCTGAGCTTCCTCCTCAGGAGTTGAACTGGGATTTTCAGTTGTGACACTTAGAAGGTCACCACTAGCAGAGGTCACCAGGTTCTCCTTAAACATCCTCAGGTCAGAGTTATTTGTTTCATTGCTGAATCCCATGGACAAAGTGCTTGGGGTGAGGTAAGTGGGCAACTGGTCCAGGCAAACTTGATCATGTGTGGCATTTCCTTTCCTTAGAGTTACTTTATTCAACTTGGCACAGCTGGGAATGGAAAAGAACAGGTGTCATTGCTGTGGGACAAGGGACAAGTGCTTTCCATGTGCCAAACATCCCCTTGGTCATTTTTGTACCAACCCCAATTATTGCTTTTGGTGTAAAAGTCATTATTCTTCTCGTCCCTTTGGCATTAATTCTTGGCCTGGATGCAAAGCTGCTACTCACACAGGTGTGCAATTCCATTGTATTTAGTGAACTAAAAATGAGGCAAGCAGGATTCCTTCCTTCCCTTGTTCCTCCAGCCCAGAGCTGTGGAACAGGTACAAAGAGAGGCCTTCTAACCTCTGCACATGAGCCCAAAGTGATTCCCTTGCTTCTAAGATGAATTTGTATCCTTTGCACCAGAAGTGACATACCCTACTTCATCCTTTATTCATTTCAATTAATTAGTCAGTCCCATTAAGGAAGCACAGACTTACTTGGTGTGGGGTTTGCAGATGTCTGTGCTGGAGTTTTGATCAGAGAAGGTCCCAGGAGGGCACTCTTCACAAGTGACATCATTTGTTGAGGTGCCTGAATAAAAACAATTCAATACCAAATTCAAAACCAAATAAAATGCATCAGGTCCAGGCCTATTTCCAGGACCAGGAAAGGTAAAGTGTCCAGGCAGGAATTCCTACCCCTGGTTTTGACTCCAAAGCCAGGCTTGCAGGCAGAGTGGTGCTGGCAGCGAGAGCAGGAGTCCTTCACCGCGGTCTGGCAGAACAGCCCCGGCCGGCACTCGCACGTGCGGCTGGAGTTGAGGGAGCACGGCTGCTTCTCCACCAGGTCTGGCTCTGGGGGCAAGGAAAGATGCAGGGACAAGGGAGCACCTTGAAGGGAGATGTAAAGTGGGGCCAGAGCTGAGCAACACCAGTTCTAAGGCTCAGGAAGCAGAAAAAGGTGCTGTTCCTCTTCGTGATCACAGACTAGTTTGGGTTCAGGATGAGCTTAGCACTGATCTCACTCCACCCCCTGCCGTGGCAGGGACACCTTCCACCATCCCCAATTGCTCCAAGCCCTGTCCAGCCTGGCCTTGGACACTTCCAGGGATCCAGGGGCAGCCACAGCTGCTCTGGGACCCCATGCCAGAGCCTCACCACCTTCAAAGGGGAAGTGCTTCTTCCTAGCTAATCTAAACCTGCCCTCTTTCAGTTTAAAGCCATATGATGGTAATTTAAGTCATGAATAATTAGAGAAGCCTGTAGATAAGAGCTTGTAATATAGGACAGAAAGCAGAAACCAGACTGAGATAGTATTAGGGGGAAATTTTTTAGGTAGTTCCAGATCACACAGGAAGTACCATGGATTAGGTGCAAGGTAACATTCTGCTGTCTAACTCAGGAGCCAAGGATGGATAATTTTCCTGTGGAAATTCTAAATGAATAAAATACAAATTAAGCATAAATAAAATATACAGAGAGAGAATGTGTGGGGTATGTGAGGTATGTGTGGGGAAAAGCAAACCTTTTGAGCATGACACACAGGCATCACATCGTGGCTTTGGGAATTCATTGTTCAAATATTGATCAGGTCCACATGTCATGCAATCTTCAGCTGGATCCTGAGGGCATGCTTTCTTTTTAATATAGCCTGGAGAAAAAAAAAAAAAACAAACAACAAAATATACAAGATACCGATCCAAAATGGGCAGAAAAAACATCCTGAAATGTCCTTGTCTGCTTGTTTACCTGTTAGACACATTACCACAGTCTTCTCTTAGTCCTTTGGTTTCTCCAGGACATTTTTGCCTTTCCCATTCAAGTGTTAAGGTGCAGGGCCAGGACATAATCCCAGCTGGAATGGGCTGCTGCAGGATGGGCAGAGGGCAGCTCATTTGCTGACAGAAAAGACAACCAAGCCCCCATGAGGGCCATTGTCCTGCCTTTACTGAGTCCCCAGGGAACTGGGCTTCATGTTTCCTTCTCTCCCTCCTTTGATGGAAAGGACTTTTAGAAAAGCTCCTCTTTCTTCTGTTCACATATGAACAGGTTATTGCTTGAAGGAGGAGTGAATGATTAAGGTGGAAAAGGATTCTTGTAACTTTCCTTGTGGAGGAGTCCAGACTGACATGAGGATGCAGCAGTAAAGACTCAGCAGAGGTGAACTGGTGGATGCTGGTGGCTCTGACAGCCTGGTGTAAATCAGGTCTGTGCTCCTCACCCAACCTATGACATCCCTCATGACAGGAGCTTTGGCAAAGCTCCTTTTTGAAGAAGAGCTTTTCTTGGGACTTTCAGTCACATCCCCACCCATTTTTTTCTTTTATTGGACCATTTTCTCCATCTCTTGCTCTGATTTACATATACAACTTCTGAAGGACTCTAGTGGTGTGGCCAGCAGCACAGGATGTCCCAGTGGAATCCTGATGGAACTGGATGCAAATGCTGGCAATCAAACACTAAAGCCCTCTGTTATCATCAGAATACAAATACAGGTCAGAAATTTCCTTTAAGAAAAACAAAAGAAAAAGACTTCTGCAAGAAGATACAAATGCTGGTGAAGTACCACAAAATACCCACACTGAGGGGGTTTTGGCCAGTGGGGCAGTTTCAGACATTTCCAGAACTTTTTTTCTCACCAAGGTCTTTCCTGGTGCTGACCTCATGTGCCTCTGAGTCACACCCAGCTTCCAGCACAGCTTCATGTGTCCCCTGGCAAGGGCCTGTTCCCTCCCTCATGTGAGACACTTTCTAAACTGTTGTAACTATGAGAATAATGTCAGATTTTCCATACCTTCATTTTATATTTTTTTTATCTCTGAGAAGAAACTAATTTAGCCTAATTTCACTGTGCTAATTCACACCCAGAGGCAAGTTTGAAATGAATTCTTTGACCTGGCTACTTCAGTGTCAAGTGAAGTGATAAAATCCCATATAAATTCTACCATGTTATCTAGTTTGCATGCAGACTACACAGGAGCAGGGCAGTGGAGAACAGACTCACATCTGGAGCCAAATTAGATTCATGAAACCTCCCTTTTCTTCAGGGACAAAATACAACTCTGCAGATACACAGGGTTCCTACTGTCTCTATGAGAAGGGCTCCATGTAAATTTGACTGAATTATAAACATACCTGAGGGACACTGGTAACAGCAGTTTTGTGAAGCTTCATCATAGAACCAATTCTCTAGTGTCTCACAGGAATGAGGTGAGGTTAATGATGTCTAGAAATTGAAAGAGACAAAAGACACAATTAGAAAACAACTAATTGTGTACTAGAGCAGATCCCAATGCCTGTCTCAAGCAATGGCAGTTGCAGATCATAAGGAAAAGCCCACAGTTTTTTTGAAAATTCAAGTATCCCCAAAGCAATTAAGTTATTGTCTGCATTTCCTTTAGAAACATTGAAGTAGTTGGCAAATTAAAAAAAAAAATAATAAAATTACTGACCTAAAATGATTTCATGTTAATTGGCACTAAGGAACTTTTAGGGAAAGGAACAAAATCCCTAACATCAGTAGGAGATTTCCAACTCTGTGTGCACTGGAGTAAGAGGTGATACCATATTCAGCATCATCTAAATATACATAGATTTGGTGTAATCCACAGAGGTCATTCCTGTTTGCAGCAAACAAATTTTCTGTTACTTATGCAATCATACTGTTTGAATTTAGCCACCCAAGTGTCTTTTATAAACCAATAAATTATTTTACTTATCATTTAGGGACAAATGAGGAGGACAAGAGGATTTTGCCTTGAATGCTGCAAATACTCCCACGAGGAAGCCCTTATTCAAATAATTGATCCCTCTTCTGTTGTGAGTGAAGGTTTTCAGAAATAACCTTTCATCAGTACATAACTGATATTTATTTAGCTAAAAAAAAACCCACCATAAAATAGTTTTGATATTAGCTTACAAAATGAGAGGCAGCTACAACTTGTAACAAGAAGCACATAATAAGATTTAGTTTTTGTTTGGCTGGGCCACTACATGCTCTGGGAAATTACAGTGCTATGAGTGTTCTGATGAGAAAATCTGATTTTTGAATTTGGCATCTCCCTTAAGAATCCCCTAAAAATGTTGTTATCTGAATTTCATTTTCAGTTTTTACTAGAAGATATGAACAGTGACTTTTCTTTATTTTTGGTAAAGAATTAATAAGCAGATTCCCCAGAGATTTTCCCACACGATACCAGCAGGGCAGTTAAATATTTCAGAAACTCTACATCTTGCTTTCTGCTGATGAATTTTCCACTGGCCTTTCAAATAATACTTGCTGTAGCCTGCTGCCTTTGTGCACCATGCAGAATTTCATTGCCTATCTCATTTCACAGCCCGTTCTCCTGTTCAATATATGCCAAACACAAAGGTTATTTAACTTCCATCAGAAAACAGGAACGTTGAGTCAAGGGGGAAAAATGAACAGAAGAACAAGAAACAGAAACTTATCAAAACCCATTAAATTTCACTGAGGTCCAGTAACAGAACTGAGAACTCTGTCACATCTCTGGGCTATAACCCCTGGGCTTCCCTAAAGCTCATTTTGTGGCTGATTGTAGAGGCAGGAGCAGGAGTTTGTGCCAGCTCAGCCTGACTCAAACCACGTTTACAAAGGTGTTTTCCTGCTCTGAGGAGGAAGCCCTAGAGTGGAGGAAAAGGAAGTGTTATCTCCTCAGTGTGTGCAGGGGTGCCCTGGCCACGCAGACACTCGCAGACTAGACAGAACAACAGGAAATTGTTGTCACCACACAAAATGTCAGTGGTGAGTTACTCAGTGAATTAACTGTTTCTATAAAGAAAATTTCAGGAACAATAGCATCCTGGCTGTAGCTAAATCAGCCTGGATTAGTTTCTCTGCAAGAGCTGTGGGACATCACCACAAATACCTAATTTTTTCTTCCTGGTTCTCCTGGGCAGCCAACTCTGGCTGCAAATGAAGCTGAATTTAAAACAAGAGTACAAAGCCTTGAATTATTGAGTTACTTATGCAGCACGTAAGCTTACAGCTTATTTAATTGTCTGTTGTGGGGTTTAAATGAAAGAACAGTGTTTGTGAAAAAAGTGAGAGAACAGCTTTTTTAAAAGTTACCTTGCCAAGAATAAGAAAATCAGGAGTTTATTATTAGATTCTGCTTCTGGTTCCAGCAGTGCACTTTCTGATTATGAATCTGACCTGATGGTAGTGCAGTGGTAAATCACTGCATGAACTAGGCCTACACACTAAAGAAATTATGCAGATACACATGAGAGAGAATACTCAGCCTTATTTCCCCCGTTTCCACAGGAGGGCAGCTCTGCACTACAGCCACCTGCATCATACAGGTCACCCATGGCTCCTTAACAAACGCTGCTGCCAAGTGTCCAGCTACAAGCACAGCTTTGTAGCCACCTGTACTGCTGCTGAGCCAAGCCCAAGGTGCTCTGCTGTGAAAGGAATTCATTTTAACAAATCATGGCAGGATGTCTATGACTGAGAAACCACCTTCTGAAGATCCCATCGCTTCTAATCCAAAAAGCAAAATGCCTGTAAGTCACCATCTGTTCAGCAGAGGTGTTTCATAAGTATAAAAATTTGTATAGATCCTTTCAGTGATAAATAACATTCGTGTCAATGCTCAGCATCAGACATCGTGCCCCCATTCTTTTCATCTTTTTCCCTCCAAATTCTAAAGCTGTTTGACTCCTAATGTGACCTGTAACAGCAACACAATGATGCAAGGTTCTGCTCTTAACTCAGCAGGAAGGTTGGTCCCCAGCACTCTCTAAGGGGTCAATGAAGAAGTACTAGTTTTATCTCAGTAGCATCTGCTATTGTCATTAGAACTTTGACTTCTGCTTGTTAATGTGTATTATTAAAAAACCCTTTAACATTCAAGGAAGATCACACACGTACTGGAGTAAGGCATGTGGCTGTGGTGGACAGTAAGTCTTTATCCTTCTCTCTGACTTTCTCTTCTAATAAAGGCTTTGGTTTTAGCAGGAACTGGAATATTTCTTGTGAAAGGAAAGACAATTCCTATCCTGTTTGGACTGCTCTGTGACAACATGCACAGGGCTGCACTGGTTCAGAGCTTTCAGTGACACAGCAAGTCAACTATTTTTTTTTCCTTTTCTGAATGCATTGCAGATCAAGGACCAATTAAATAAAGCAAGTATATAGATAAGAAGTATTTGGGTTTTTCAACACTTGCTGGAGAGAATTTGTTTTAGAAAACAGGCTTTTTACAGCTCTTCTCACTTTCCTCATTTCTACACAAATGTTTGCTATTCCAATTTAAATAATGGCAGTTGTAAAGGTGGTGCTGAGTTCAGTGGGCTACTCTGCAATTCAGTCAGGACAAGTTTTGACTCATTTATTTATGGTTTTTTGAACTCATAGAGGAAAAGTGATTGTGAGGCAGAGTAAGAAATCGGCGTGCTACAAATGAGCTGTAAGTCAGGAAGAAAGCATATTACCGTAAAAAAAAAAAAAAAATCTACCAGCAGTGGCTATTCTAGAACTGACTAATACTGCAGCAAAACAGTTAACTGTCTGTCAAGCTTCTATCCAAATTCTGACAGCACTGAAAAAGCTGATACAGTTTCAAGTAGTCAAGCTTCATTTGCTTGATAGTAAAGACATTATCAGCAAGTGGGGGTTCTCTGAATATAAAAAGAAACAAAACCCAAACTGTGAACTGAGGTAAGATGGAACATGGTTTAAAAATATGACCAGTAAACAGTGACTTGCTCACAGTATCACTTGTACTCCACTAGCAGTAAGAGCAAGTACTGCTGAGAGAGAGGCAATGCAGAACAGTGCAAAGCCAGATGCTTATCCCAGCAATGGCTGTGTATTTATTCCAGGTAAATTATAATTTTACAGTGAGTCTGGATATTGACAATGAGTACCAGAAAACCAAAATTTCTCTCTGTCCCATTTATTATGTGAACCACCAAAAGTGATGTCAAAGAGAAAAAGTATGTTTTTGTTTCTACTGCCTTTCCTCCTAAAGCAGTCTGCATTCAGGACACTGGGCAAGCTTATCTGAATGCCCTCCCAAACATTCCTCTGGTGAGCAAGGATTACAGACCCAAATCTCACAGAACACTTAGCCCTCTGTACTTCAGGAAGGAGATAATGGCAGGACAGATAACCTGGGGAAAGTAAAGCAAACTTGCAATGTGGGAGGGGAATTTACAGCTAAAGACACAAGAGCAAACTCCTATTCTTACCAAAAGAATCAGCAGGATCTTTTTCAAGTGTCTATGAAGAGGGTATAGAACTCAGTTATTTTCAAAGACTTAACTGGAGCCAGTGTCTTGTAAAAAAATCTGGCAGCCCAAGAGATGTGCTGGATTTTTCAGTTACCATGTAAAGAAAAGTGTCTCAGGGTAATATATGCTTGTATTTCCACTGTAAGGGAATATGGCTCATTTCCAATCCAACACTGCATGCAAATACTCACCTACTTGACTTTACCTGTGCAGTCTCTCTGCACCTGACCTTTTTATTTTTTTAACGTATACTTTTAAGTGTCAGTCAGGGAAATCACCTGGATTTATGCCAGATGCTGAGGGCTCATTGCACAGGAGGGGTAAGTGGCAGTATGGGGGTGGAAGCAAACCCACAAGACCTGATACGATTGGAACAGGGAGCTGGTGTGCATCTACAGCATCAGCTGAGTGCAGCTAGTGGGCTGTGTGTATTTAAAGTGGTTTTTTGATTCAGAAATAGTAGTGGATTCATGAGGAAGTCAGTGTTAGTAGGGTGGGGAGTGTAAAGAGAAAGGTCTATTTTTGTTTAGCCTTTACACCTTTCAGTTTGCCCCTCCTGACTTGCATCAGCAGAGTGGGCAGCAGCCCTCTGAACCAAACTCTGCAAGGACTGTGTCTGTCACCAAGCACACAGGCAAAAATAAACCCCCCCCACCCCATCAAACCTCAGCTCACTCTCTAACTCTCTAGCTGTGATGTGCCTGGAGCTGCAGCAGCTCTAGCAGTGCCAACAAGATGCAAATCATAGCTCCTATCCCACGCTGCTGCCTGTAGAGACCCAGAGAGGGCAAAATCTCCTGTGCTCTGCTTTATACCTTTAACCCCTGTGCTGCACAAACCTTGCCTCTGTGGACACCCACTCCAACACCCAGCTGAAGGACAGGATGGCTCTGCAGCCCCAGGTGCCCCCAGACCTCACCAGGCTCCTGCAGGATGCCTCTGCAGCCCCAGGTGCCCCCAGACCTCACCAGGCTCCTGCAGGATGGCTCTGCAGCCCCAGGTGCCCCCAGACCTCACCAGGCTCCTGCAGGATGGCTCTGCAGCCCCAGGTGCCCCCAGACTCACCAGGCTCCTGCATGCTGAGGAGCTGCAGGATCCTGGTGTCTCCCTTCCTTACCTGTGGGGTTGTCTGGACATCTTGGAGAAGCAGCAGGAGCCACAGTCCCAGAGGCAGGCTGCAGGCAGCCATCTGAGGTGGTGTTAAATGTCCCTGGTTCCCAGCATTGCAGGTGAGATGGATGGGTTGTTCCTTCTGGAGGCTGAGACCCTTCCAGGGTCCCACCAAGTCATGCTCTTTGCCTGCTCATTCAGTCCAGAGACATTCCAGCTGTTCAAGACAAGCAGGAGACAGGCTTTGAGACTCAACTGAGCTGAGAAAACAATTTAGAAGGAAGGGGGAAGGGGGCTGCCCCGAAAGAGAAAAGTAAAAACAGAACAAAACAAAACTGCCTCAGTGCCTGGTCCTGGTGCTGTCAGTTTCTGCAGGTCGGTTGTGAAAATCAAGGTTGTTACCTAAGGCACAGGGCTGGCTGTGCTCAGGCTCCTGAGTCATCTGGGCTGCCCTCAGAGAGCACTTCACCACCCCAAACCTTGGCCAGGCACAAGTCCAAGCCCAGCCCTATCTAGCTGTCACTTTTTCAAGAGTTACAACCAAGCCTCAAGGAAGTTCCCAGTAAGAAACATTAATTCTTTCAGCACAGTCATTTTACTGCTGTTTGGATGAGTGGGTGAAGACTCACAGTCAACCACGATGACTCCTCTAAGATTTAGGCTTTACATATTGCCACTTAAAACAACACATTACAGACCTTGAGAAACCTTCCCTTTGCTCCAATCCCAAAAGAAACTAACTCCTGTTGATGAAAATCATCCTTAGGACTGCTACTCATCATTTCACTCACCTTCATTTGTTACTCTGGATGGTTTTTGTTCTGATGCCTGGAAATATTTCAGTTGGTCGAAGATGTCACAAAGCCTCCTTGAGTATTGTGAAAAGTGAAGGTTAGCCACTTCAAAAAGGTCAAGTGCCTTGAAAACCCTCTGAGGTACACCAGAAAATAATGACAATTTGAATTCTCACACCTCTGGGTTGTTTATTCTTTGCTTGTCACCCTTATCAACAACATTAAAAAAAAAAAAGAAATATTAAAAGTCAGATAAATGATTAATTTACTGAAGATCCACAGCTGCCTCACTGCCATCACAACCAAGGAGCAAAGATGAGCATTTCACAGAGACCCAGAGTAAACATCTTCAGCAATTTTAACCACCTCGATTTCATTCTCCAGAATGCCCTCACATAAACCCCAGGCATTTTCAGCACTCTGCACACGGTGTATGTGACACACAGTGAATCTCCTCTCTTTGCTCTGCCAGGGTGCTGCTCAGTTTCTAAGCTCTCTTAGCTTAAGTTTTAACCTCTTAGCAGCTCTCAGGGTAGGTAGGCCCTACAGGTCTAGGACAACTAAGAATTTCAGTGCCAAATTATTACGTTCTTGATTTTCCTAATTAAGTAATGGGCTAGAATACACTTTAATCTTTTGTAGTAATACGCCATTAGGCAATACTCCCAATTTATTAATGCAGTTTCAAATGACATAGTCAGGACAATTGATGAGATCTATTTGGTTGTTTTTTTCCCTCCCCTTTGTGTTTTTTTCTCTTATCAGGCCCTATCCAAGAGTTTCTAGCAAAAGGACAGGCACCAATATCACAGAGAGTGCAGAAGGTTTAAGTTAAACTGCTGAAGTCAGCATATCTGATGCAACAATTACTTATGTAAGTACAAAAATCTCTGTGTAAAATCTCTGACTTTCCCAGAACTGGCACCAGGGAGAGTTTTCTGAACTGTTTTCCAGAGGAAGTAAGCTGAAACAAGCATACTGAGCATTTTTAATGTATTTGTATATTAGTTCCTTTTTAATGAATGGTATCAATAATTTTTTTACCCATTGGATAACTTCATTTGAATTTGTCTGAGATGGCAATGCCATTAAGTTTTACAAAGGGTCATGGAACAAGATGACTTGGAGAAAGGGACAAGTTGCTCGTGGCACTCACTGAGGGAAAGGCTCCAGGGTGCTCCTCAGAAGAAAAACTCCACTTAACATCCAAAATGAAACCAGGCTTCCCAGCTGCCATTCTTCCTTGAACTTCTTAATTATTAAGTTTTTTCTTGATTGAACTAGATATTTTAGAGGATAAGAAGTGGAAAGTGCTTATTGTTGCTGCTGGCTTTTCAGGAAGGCTGTTACGTGACAAAATGTTATTACAAGTGTGCAATGAAAGCGACATCAATAAAGAGGGGAAGACTTTTGTTCCACAGGAACATCACAGCCTGTATGCATTTCCAAGTGAATGCATTTTTTTCAGTCTTTGTGTGTTTTGATTTCAAATACAACAAAAGGGGCTTTCCAAAAGAAGCCCTACCAGTAACTGGAAGAAGCATCTCCATTTTGTAACAAATCCACGCTACTGTTCTCTATGTAGTGGCTCTATTTCCTAGGAAATAATCCCATGTTATTATGAAAAAAAATCCCACAGAACGAATAGAAGCAAAAAACCAACCCGTGATTCTCTGGTCTTCCATCAAAGGACAATGTCTGCAGGAAAAAAGGGGAAGCACCTGTGAGCTTGCTGTTATTATTTATAATGTTTGATTACATGTATCTGTCTCTGACATCTGGATCACTTTTTGCTTTAGGTAGTGACACCCTCAGAGAAGCTTTCTTGGCATTTTCTATTTTAACTAATTCAAAAAACATCCTGTAAGTCAGGGATTGTTCAAACACCACTTGATACCTGGAGAAAGAGACTCAATTAAGCCACAAGGGAAAGTCTCCACCACGTGCCCAAAACATCCCTTCAGCAATGTCTATTCACTGTGCTCTAACAGTGAGAGCCTAGCAGAGGAAACAGCAATGGAATTCTCCAGAAGGAGTATTGGTACACATGTGCTCAAGCAAAAGTACTCATGACATCTTCTGATTTTGAAATAGCTGATTTTAGTCTCATGTTGTACTTTTACCATGGTTTCTGCTGCTTTTAAATACATACATTAATATACATCCAGCTGTATAAGAGGAAAAAGAAAACCACCAAGAGAAGTGTCATTTCTAAACTTCTGTTAGACAGATAAAAGAAACCATGAAATTTAAAAGGATATATATTAAAATACCTTGTCTAATATCTGTATTTCAGTGTCTGTCAGCGTTGCTATTCAGAGTGATGCCAACTTGATTTTTGCCCTTTTTTGCCTTTAGATATATTCTATATATTCTTTACATAAATATTTATAGCTCTGTAGCCTATTATTGTATTCGTAGCTAGCATTTTACCCACTATTAGATAGAAAGGCAAAATAAATTCCCCAGTGGCTCCAAGCCCTGGGGATCCAAGGTTAGGCTTTCTGGGAGCCAAGATTGAAACCAGCTCTAAGAAACATTTTCATAAACACAATTTAGCTCCTGCCTAAGAGGGTGGAGGGTTTCAGAAAAGGGTAGAACCAGGAAGGAGTTACTTCATCACCTATACCTCTAACTGGGGATTCTTGTCAGTTATGCTAATTTGCTAAACATATAAAAATTGTATCCACTTCATTATGTGTGCATCTTCGGCACTTTCCATCCAGCATTTTGTGTGCTATAAGGATCCTTATAGAGATAACCTCTATTGTCACCCAACTGTGTCTGGCTCATACTTTTAGGACCAGTGAACCAGCATCAAGATGTAGTTTCTAACAAAAAAATCACCAAATTCTTGCTCATTAGCCGGATGAAACAATGCCAGAGCTTGAAACTCCATGGGGAGCCCCAGAAGTACCAAAGGCAGGGCTGGTTGAGATAACAGGCTACATACCTTGGGGTATGTAGCCTGTATCTCAAAAAGAGAAATGAAGGCATTTCCTGCAATGAAAAGTGCAGAGAATCTCATGTTTAAAAGAGGGAAAGCAAGAAATGGAGAGGAAGAAAGGCAAGAATTACTTTTTTGCTGCCTTTCTTGGTAGCCCTTTCATTTTAGCCCTAATTCCTGGGTATCCTGGATAGTGACTCTGGTAACAACACACAGGATCCTGATGATTTTAGGCATTGTAAGAAAAGCCAACACACTGAACTTCTCAGTAAATCCTTCCACAGCCCAAAGAGGACAGACAGGAGGGAGAGCAACACTGGTGCATTGGGATCTCACTGAGATACACCACACAGCCATTCATTGGGGTTTGAACTGGCTGTAGCTGACACAGTATTTGAAATGGCTCATGGAAGAAGAAATAGAACCTCATTTATGCCACAGACTGGCAAAATTCTGTCCCTCTATGCCACTCTGGTACTGATATTTATTTGCTGGCACATAAACTTCTCATTTTTAGTATTAAATATTTGTCAATCCATTTAATTATGTCACTTTAAATACACTGCAGGTGCTCTTGAGAACATGAACTGAGAGTTGTCTTGATTCAGCAATTTACCCTGGTATATTTGTCCATTGTGATCAGTAGTGAAGATGGTTTAAAGCTCTTGTTGCACACTTGTTAAAATGTAGCAATGGCTTAAACCAGGTTACCGTCAGGAAAAATAAAGGTTACCATCTTAATAATAAAGATGCCTTAATTTCCACTTCTTTATATGTAATTTAGATAGATTTTATTTGGATAGAAAGATCTTACACCTTTGTTTGCATTATCTCAACTACTATTATTGCCTTACATAGAGGGATAAAATAACTAATGTAACAAAAAAAATCTGCATAAAATGTCTTTTCTGCCCCATAGTAGCTTCAAAACTAAAGTACATTTTGAGTCAGACTGAAAAATGAGAAGAGCTGACAGAGAACTCAGTTCTCTCAAGAAAGCCGTGGCTTCCAAGAAAGAAACCAAAACTATATCACAGAATTACTATGCCCACAGGCTGGGAGAGACAGAGAGGGAGAGAGAAATGACCTTAGATGAGAGATCACACCATGTCTGTAATTTCAGTAATTCTGACTACAGCTTCTAGAAGGGTGGTATAGTTACACATGGTCATTCTCCAGAAAAAGCTCTTGGTAAAGCAATTTGGAAAAGCACCAAGAGCTCCAATTCTATGCATTTTAATCCCAAATAGAAAATAAAGTTTGGGGATGATTGGCCAGGTGGTTAAAACACAGAAGAGGGACTCATTGGTTCCCCATAGTGTCACAGACCTTTTGGGTAGCTCATTTCCTTTCTTGATACTCTGGTTCTCCTCATCTAAAAGCTGAGTTTTGAACCTTAACAACAGAAGCCAGATGAACTTTCCTTTGCAGACATGAACAGAAAGAACTTGGGAAATAATAATTAATTTTTGTGAAAGAATCAAATGGGAAGATTTTCAGGATGTAGTTTTTCCAGAGACTGTAAAACTTCTTCCCTTTAACTAATTGAGCATCTCAGCTCTAAAAATTTAGGGTGTTGTTTTCCTCTTCCTGGCAGTTTTGCTCTGCAGAAACCAATGGAAGGAAGAAAACCAAGTCCTTAGTTTTGGTCAGGCATTATCCAGGGAGCTGGTGAAATTGAGGGGTTTGACTCCGAAGAGAAGGGGCAGAACTTCTCTTGTGTTTTCAAATTTGAGACACTCTGAAGACAAATTCTTATGGGCTTTGAAAACACAAGTTCCAAAGAGATGAAACCTCCCAAAATCAAAGTTTGCAAATGATTCAAAAAGCAAGTTCAAGCCACATGCAGCTGTTTCACCTGAGAATTCTGGGGAGAGTCACTGCTTGATATACTGATAACAGAATGCATCAATCATCACTACATTCACTCAAAACTCTTGATATTAATTCTTACAATGTATTGACAGCAAGAAACACCTGATCCTGAGACATCATAAAAATTATCTTAATAGGAGAAAGCAAACAAACACTAAAGGCCATTAACACTGGTAGTGAGAAGTAGGTGGGAGCTGTATTTTAACAGCTGAACTACATTGCTCTGTTCAAACCAATCACAAATACATAATTTACTGCATCTAATCTGTCTAATTGAGCAAAGCTGGATTTCCTGTCTCACGGATCAGTATTATATACATGCAATACAGTCAGAAAAGGAACTAAACCACCAGCTTTACTACCAAAACATCAGGCAGAGGAGAACTGACACAAATGAGCACACACAGAGCCAGCCATTAACAGGATACACAGCTGCCCAGAATAAACCAGCACGTTCCTAAGTGCTAGAAATGGGAAAAAAATAAAAATCCAGGTCAAGCCTATCTCCAGGAACAGCAGAGAAGCTAGCCCATAGTTCTGTGCCTACACAATCAAGTCCAATGTTTGTATTATTTTGAGGCTTAGGAAACCCTTGGCCTCAAAACATTTCAGTGTTCCTAACCACAGTCCCAACAACCCACACAAAGGCCCCCCACTCCCTGCTCTCCCTGGAAATGCAGATCCCAGCACTGGCTCCAGCACAGTCCACTGTCCAAGTGCAGAAGCTGCTTCAACCCTGGCTGTAATGCAAGTTTTCAAGCAGTAAGTGGGTGTGTTCCTCTACAGTTTACCCCCAGGTGACATCTCAGTCCCCTCTCCTGCATGGAAGGGTGTGTTATCCAGGATTGTGCAACATGCTGCAGGACAAAGCCACCGTGCAAAGCTCATTATTACAGTACAAAACATTCCTGTATCCACATCCAAATGCTCCTCACAGCAAGTGGCTGAAAGGCCTCCTGTGCAGGTCTGGACTTTCACCATCCCAGATGCCATGCCCTGGAGATGGGGGGAGGGACATGAATTTAAAAGAGAGCCTCCACAAACAGGAGGTTTTCAGGCTGTTTGAGCTTGCAGATGAAAGCAGGATCACACAGGCCAGAACCAACGCAGAGACAAACCTGACTGGGCAGGGGCAGCAGCACCAACTTCTTTCACTTGTTTCTAATGGAGTCATAATCACACCTTCAATACTTTCACAAGTGTGAAAGACTGAATGTATTCCCATCTATCAAGAGACATTTTGAATTCAACATTGGTTCCAACCTGCATCCAGCAGAGAGATCTAACATAGGTTACTGAATCTACAGCATTACCTTTCCTCTGTTTATAGTGCAGAACAGACTTGCTGTAATTTATTTCAGGATAAATAAGGGAAAAGTTTATGATTGTCTTATGATTTGGGTTTGAAGGCAAGGTCGTAAAAATGTTCAATTTGCCCTATTTGGTATAAAATTTGGCACCTAGTGTTCTACGGTTACTGGATTAATTTATTTTAAAATTAGTATTTTCAATAATGGAAATCATGTGACCAATTCCATTCACTTTACCCTACACATACATAACCCGAAGCTAAAGTCATGCTAAAAGTTATGATTTTCATCTTTCATTCCAAGTCTTACTTAAAAATTTCATAAACTTGCAATATTTCTCTCCTTGTTTAAAAAAGTCTATGCATGCATTTGATTTAATAATGTATTTGATATAAAAGTGAATGCCAAGAAGCCGCACAAATTAAATTCATTCTATGAAGTTAGCTCCCAGAAATATGTGTGAGGCAGGAATTTCTGTTTCAGAAAATTCAAAGCAAAATAAAACATCAGTTTTATTGTTTTCAGACAAGGAAAGTAAGATCAGTCTATAAAGTTCAAACAAATAACACTATGTGAAGTAGCTTGGTTTGGTACAATTTAAAAATTCTAAAATGCTTTTTTGGTTTATCTCCAGAAAACTTGGAAAAGTAGAGGCAAGCAAAATTTGAAAACATTTTAAAGCATTCTCTAGCTGATGAATAAAATCTCATTTTACTTTAACATGTTTTTTCACATTCAAAGTTACTCTGATGTAGTACACTCTGTAGCTACACACACTGCACTGAGAATAAACTGGATTTTTAAAATTTTTATAAATTATTGAGGAACTCAAGTTTAAGGCACTAGAAAATTGTGTGTCATGTTTCAAATATTTGGAAATAAACATATTTGTGTCACTCCACCGAGCCAGGCCCTTCACAGGCCGATTTCTCACCCTGGCATTCAGAGTTACTGCTGGTTACTCTGTTGAGGTGGCAGATGCACTACTGATCCTGGACACAGAACTTTATCCTGCCCTAGCTGGGACTGCAGCTGCTCAGAAGTAGCTGTAAAAGGCAGAAAGTGCAAAGTGAACATGCAAAGTGAACTGTACAAACTCAGAGCTGTATATTGGTTGCTCACGTACGCACATGACTATGAAAACTGGAAAAAATCCCTCCAAAGAGTTATTTTTATCCAAATTGTTTTGTTTCTGAGTTGTTTCCACGTGCTGTGCCCATCCCTTCCCCAAGACAATCAAGTCAATGGTCCAGAGTGTTGAGGGAATGGGGTCTGAACTGAGAGCTGCTCTCTGCTGTCCCAGTTTGCTCTGCTAGACCTCAGGTGTGCCAAGGGAGGCAGGTGGAGAAACTTGTCAGCTCTGGCTTCTCCTGACACTCTGGACACTGAGGCCTGGAATCCAAATAAAGAGAAAATTAATCAAAGATTGCCAAACTGACTTTTACCATTTTGATGAAGACTGGTGAGCTGAACAGGCTTTTGCCTGTTACTCAGCTCTATTTGCTTCTTTGTCAGCAGAAGGAAAACATTTCCCAGTAGTGTAAAGGAGAAACTCTTCCAGACATTTTCATTTGCTCAGCCCTCAGTAATCATCACACCCTTTAGAGCTGGGGCTGCAATTTGCATCTGTGCAATTCCCAGGATCTCCTGGGACTCTGGAGGCTGTGCTTACCAGGTGAGGAAAAGGGAGAAAGCTTCTCTTCCAGGGAGGCTCGCAGATCCAAATTGCTGAGCCGGGCCTTGCTGGGATGAACCATGTTTTCCCAGCCAGCCAGGCAATGCTGTGAAAAAAGATGGGAATGCTTTACCCTTTTTCATCTATTGTGGACTGTTATTATTTAGAACGAACTTCTGCACAGGGAGGTTTAAGTGAATAATTAATCTATTATTTTTGAGGAGTTTTGTATGACTAACAGGAAATAAATGAAATCTCAAATAAAGAAGAACTACATAGTTTGTCCCCTCTTTCACCTTTCTAAACTGTTTTCCTACTTTATGAACTCAAGAACATGACCCCTCTGAACCTGTCTCCACTGACTCATCCAGTTCCCTAAACCTCAAAACTAAGCTTCCTCCCACCTCTTCCCTGGAAATCTGTAGGCCTGGGCTGGGTTAGTTTAGCAATACTGCCTGCAAGCATTGATTACTGGCTGGAATAAAGGGCCAGCAATAGCAGTTTTAAATCCACCCTTGCCACTACTGATTTTGTGAATACTTCACAGACACTTGCCTTTCAGACTTCTTAACATGTGTGGAAAAAAAACACAGGCACTCTCAGCTATGGTTCATTGTGTTGAGAGGCCAATGCCTGAAACAAGTGATCCATATGTGCCCCAAAAGGATACAGCTCCACTTTCATGCAGTGTAAAGCACTGGAAGTGTGTCATACATTTTATGTAACTCACACAAAGGCATGAACTCAGAACACACCAAAGGATGTTCTGGGTATCTCACTGATGCATATCAAAAATTTTAATGGAAACTGCCAAGGGAGTGAGTAGCAGATTCTCTTTCCTTCTTGCTCTAAAGCAAGGACCAGCTGGGGTGCATCAGGAGGAAGATGGAACTCACCGAAGGCAGCGCTAGATCATCTGCTGGCTCAAAGCTCCTCCTGCGATGGGCCCTGTGCTTGTGGGCTGGCAAAAGGGCAGACCTGGGAATGCTGACCCTGCAACCACACAAGGCAAGGAGCTGCCTACAACCCTGCCAATGCACAGGGAGTCTGCAGGCCTTCTCACTCAGAATCCAAGGGTCTAACCCCCAAGTGGAGCAAGTGAACCATTCTGGATTAGGGCTGTAGACATTTTACATGTACATTCAGATTCTGGGCGAAATTCACATAAAACATGTGTTTCTCATTGATTTCAGCACTGTTCGTGCTTATAGAAAAGATCAGCCAGGAGTTTTTAAGCAAAAGATCTCTGGCTTGAAAACAGCAACCTTCTACAGAACTCTTGGGATGCTCTTTTCTCCTTCACCTGATCAGCTTTTCTTCCCTATTGTTTCCTTGAGTTGGCATATTACAGAGCAGTAATTCTTATTTACCTGACATAGCTGGGCTCTTCCAGTGTCCCTGGGGGCTGGTGGGCACGTGGGATCTTACACACAGGGCAGGCAGATTCTGAATCCACAGGGATGGTGAAGAGGCGTCGGTTTAATCGGTAACAGTAAACACCTGCACGGAGCAACAAACCTGCATCGTAGTTCTTGTTTGTCACAAGGTCCCTGAAGCCAGCCAAAAAAGCTGTGTTCTACCACAGTGCCACACCTGCATTCTATAAAAACAGCTGCTTTTCCTGAAATATCTTACACATTTCCTGTCCCCAAGTAAGTTCCTAAAAAGCAAAACCAAAACTTCAACCTCTTCAATTTAGAAACAGAACATTAGCCAATTACAAGAAACCCTGACAAATTAAAATGACACTGAGAGAGGATCCCTAGAAGACTCAAGTATCTTTGGAGTAGGAAGTTGAATCTGGTTGAAAAGCTGCAGCTGAAAATAACACATTTCTGCTGGTCTTGCATGATGTGGTGCTCTCTCAGGTAAAGACTGTAGCTGTTTATTCACAGAAATTGCATTAGGAAGAAATATGATCTTACACTTATGAGAACCAGTTATCAAATCCAGTTCTTGTTCAGGACCTGTGCAATCCAGAGCCTTGGGCCTAAAGAAACACACAAGAAAACCAGTTAGTGACAGAGGGGCTGGCCCTTTGAACAGCACTGCCTTTTCAAAGCACACATGACTGGGAGGTAAACAAAGACCCTCAAAGCCATGCTTGCAATGTCCTGCTCCAATCAGACCATGGTTCTCACTACTACAGGGATTTACTAAGGGATTGAACATTGCTGCTTCAGCCCTTCTTCATTCCCACTTACTCCAAGTGCTGCTGATCAATGCAGGATTCTCTGTTGCACTGTCGGAACTCCTGCAGCTCAGTGAAGTATTGCTCAGATTTTTCTGTTACTGGAGACTTTGTATCAAGGAGCCCTGAGAACACCCAAGAAGAAAAAAGTTCAAGGATTTACAAATTTGGGAAAGTACCAAAGCAAGCCTCACAAGACAGTCAAAACAAAATAATGATAATGAGAAGGGCAGAACATCATGTCAAGCCACAGATTTCCTGTGGTTTGGGTCCCTTACTGCACTCATTCATTCCAGGTATTTGGTATCCCTTCTGAGCCCACTTGGCTTTGCCATTTGCTGCCTGGATTCCCATACCACTGCCCCTTCAGCACTCCAGGTAAGCACAGGTCACCTCTAGTCTGGAGAGGGGCCTCAGACAAAGCTGAAGCCCCTTTGCTGGGACCTGCTCCACTGGCCCCAGGACAGCAGCTCCTTCACACCTCAATGGGGTCAGAAACTGTGTTTTAACTCTTAATATCATCACATCACACTGAGAGCTTTGCTTCAGAGTTAGGATTCACCTGCAATCCAGTCATAGCCCAGGAAAGGACGGGCAGACCAGCTGCTGGCAGGTATGGCATCTTCTTCAGGGTCAGGCTGAAAAGTCACATGACAAGCTTTCTTCTGAAAGAAAACAATTCATAAAGACTTCCTAATCATCTGACAGGACATTCAAAGGTACAGCTGAGGAGACAACTGGCAGCTGTTCAGATGGGACAGCTGAGCCTTAGTTTGAGACTGGATTCTATCTATGCCTCTCCCAGTAATTTGCTCACTAGCCCTTTGTCTTGTCAATAAATAAAAAGAGGAGGCAGGGACTTGCCCAAGTAAGGCAGGATTTTTCAGAGCTTTAAAAAAAATTATGAGCTGCATCACACATCCACAAAGATCAGGCAATCTGTGCTGCCTTGGAGAATGATCAGAGCCAGGGCCTGCCCTTCATGCCTAAAGAGACAAACTGTGGAACAGCAGCACTGCACCTGCCTGCTCTCCCTCAGCACGTGGATGACACTTGCAAAGGACAGGGAACTTCACAGTGAAGTGTTATGGATTTCTGGTCTTTCAGTTCCCTGGCTAAGGAAAGCAGGGCCTGAACAAACTGCCAACAGCCCCTGGCTGCTATAGCTGGGAACAGTTCTGAGCCCAACTTACACAGTGGGAACAGGGCAGGTAATGTTCTCCTGGCCCTTCCTCCCTATCATTTTGGTGACTTAGGAAAATAACAAAAGCATTGATTTAACATTTACCTTCAACCCTTTGGAACGAGATGTCAGCAAGACTGATTTAGGGATATGGGGCTCTCTGATGACCACATGCTGCTCACCAGTCTCTTTATTTTGCACTCCACGCAGTGACGGCCCTGGATGACTTTTCTCATGGAAACCCTGCAGCAGAGCAGGCTGTTTTCTGTTCTCTCCAAGACCCAGGAAGGAGGATTCTTTCTCTGGACTTCCTTGAGCATGGCCATCCCCATCCACTCTGGAGATTTCTCTGTCACACAAGATTGCTGGTGTAACTTTCTCCTCTTTCCCTGGAAAGCTGGAATCGACACCTGCTCCTTCCTGTGTCTTTGTTTGTTGTTGCTGTACCCCTCTGTCACTGATGCTGTGTTTAGGAGATGAACTGAGGGCTGGGCTAGCTCTGGGTTCCACAAACAACTTTATTCCAGGGTCAGCTGTAGACTTTACTTCATCGACCTGATTTTCCTTCTGTAAGGACAGAGACTCTCTTAACACATAGCATCAGTCAGACTACAAATACCTTTCATAAGAACATTTGACTCACTAAATCAACTTCTCATTCTAGTTTGTTCACTCCTTTAAATTCCTGAGGGGGCAAAAGAAAAATGCTTGTGTTCTGGAGAGTGTAAGAAAGATATCCACTTCCAGCTAAATGCAACTTTTCCCAGTTTGAGGAACCACTGAACTTTCAGCCCTTGTGCTTAGAAGAAACAAAAGGATTTTGTTTCACAATGTTCATTCTTATCTTAGAAGAAACTTGCCTTTCTTAGGCAGGAACTGATCTCCAAACCCTTTGCCAGGAGAAGAGATTGAGAACACAGAATAAACAATAACCAAAAGGCAGCTCCTTTTCTAACAGACTCCACATTCCACATACCACTTTCTAAGAGCTCTTTCAGGTCCATGTATCTCCTTGACCACACCACACCATAGGCAGAGCTGCTGTCATAGAGGCCTGTTTGCTTCCCTGAATTTCTGGCACAGACACCACACATACCACTCTGCTGGGTGAGGGGACACATCTGTCAGCAGCTGTTCTGCTATGAGGAGATGCTGGAAGGAGTTGCTTGCTGGTTATTCCTTTTCTGATCTCTTCCTGCTTCATTCTCAGCCTTTGCAGAAGGTCCTGGTTGGCCTGGCGCAGCCTGTTCAGGAGCTCTAAGTCCATCCTACAAAAACATTTTAATATAAAGCCAGAGGAAGAGTGAACTACATAAATTCACTACATTAAGTGAAGAAGCAGACACAGGTGAAACCACTTTCAGGGGACTTTTCCTAAAAAATACTTACACTGTTGAAATGTTGATTCTTGCTCCTGAGAAATCAGCCAGTCTCAGAACTTCTTATGCTCAGAACCAGCACCACCAAATGCTTCTCTCCCCTTGGATATACTGCCAAATATTTTGCACTCAGAAACTGGGAGCTGACTTAACAGAGACAAACTCTGATAGAGGAAACAGTAAACATGAAAAATTCACATCAAAAAGCTAAATAAGAGATATTTGGTTTAGAGGCTGCTATTTAGTACATACTTACACAATTCTGCTGTAATGTTCTTTTGAAGTATTGAAATTTATATTGTGATAACACCAGGATGCTTGTCAGTTCAAAATATAACTAATTAATATGAATGTACCTGCTACATCCAAAAGAAATACAGAGTCAAAGTTGTCTTCTGTGTTCCACAGGCAGGAACACTCCAATAGGCTCAACTATGATTCAGGACTACAGTTCAGGCAATTCCAATCCCACAAATTAATTAAATTAAATCAAATCCCACAAAGGGATGTCCTTTTATTAGAAGAGGGAGGTGAAAATGAGTTAATAAACAGATAAATAACCAAAGCCTAGTTTGACTGAAAAGCTGTCACACTGTTCAACATCTTTACATCATCACAAGCTGCTCTAAATTTGCAGAAAGTGGATTTTTAAAATAAAACATCTGCAAACCCTAAACCCAACTCCCACATGGCTTTTGACTAGACTGATAAATTATGTTCTCAAGAAAACTATGTGCTTCTCTGGGACCTTTTGTTAAAAAAGATCCCCAAAACCTTCTGCAAAGCTCATCTGCTTTGTTTTTGCGTCTGCTACCTTGGCAACTGGACATGAGGAATCAAATGCACATGTGGTACAACAGCAGCGGGAGGAATCAAGAGCACTGCTAACAATCAAAAAACCACAACATCTCTTTGTTACAAAAAATAAGGGAGATGTGCACTACAGAACATAAAACAGAAATATCAATGTTGAGGCACGAAATTTGAGACAATTTGAAAAAAAACCCCAGTAGTTCTCACAGCCTTCACAGGACAAAGCTAATAGCTTTGATAAGCATCCTCTCTCATCATTGCTCATCACAAAACAAATACTCTGAAAATAACATCACGCAAGGGACTTTTTAGAAGGATTTTACCAGATGAGGTCCACTCTTGGCATAATCTACAACTCCTTCATGCCCAACCCCGGGAGCTCAGGTTTATGAAACTGCTCTAATTCGAACCCTCTGTGAAAAGCAGCTTTGCCTCCCGCAGTTAGAAATAAACAATGGTTGTCTCGGGAGCTGAGACCCCTCCTCCCGGCAAGGAAGTTGTTCAACACTCCGCGCCGCTCCTGCACCGACGCGCTGGTTCGGCCCTCCCACGGCCGCGAGGAAGGGGAGGGAGGCCGAGCACTGTAAAATTGCCCTTTCCTCTCCAAGAGGCCGGCCCGGCAGCCGGCGGAGAACGGCAGAGAACGGCGAACGCTCCCGTCCCTCCCTCTCTGCCTCGCAGTGCGGGCAGCCCCGAGTGCCGCCAGGCCCTGCGGCTCCGGGCCTGCGGCGGTGCCCGTGCCCGTTCCCCGGCCCACCTGCAGCGCTCCGGGAGCCGGGGCTGGCCTCGGGCGGCCTCGGGCGCCGTTCGAGCGGGCGGGGCCGCCCCGCAGCTCCCGGATGCGCGGGGCCCGGCAGGCCCGGGGAGCGGGGGAGGCGCTCGGGACGGAGCCCCGGCGGGACGCTGCCCGCAGCGCTGCCTGCCGCAAGGGACGCGGGCCCCCAGCACCCCCAGAGCCCAAAGGGAGCTGGTTTGAAAACTTGTCACGGGCAATCTGCCCGTTTCTAACCCGCCCGATGTAACTCATCAGCTGAGGATACTGATCCGCCGCAGTATCAGGCCACTCAGTAGTCAGTCACTATTACTTCCTATAATATTCTCAAGAAATCATCAATTCAATACTGACAATTTTAGTACCACTAAAGTTTTTCTATCAGACAATTCAGTATCATTGTTCTCCTTGTTAATTTTCAAAGTAAGAACGAAGAAAAAGGTCACTAGTGTCAAACATGCAATTCAGTACCACAAAGCAGCAAAGCTATACGTGTAAGCTGATAAACTTACACTGGAAGACTATCACAACATGCAGGACACATCAGGAGAAATGTTTTCCCAATTCATTTTTATTTTGGTTTCCATTGTTTACAACACTGTTACAGGACTAACTCATGCAAATTTATCACCTTAAATACAGCAGAGAGAAAACTCACTGGTAAGAGTATTTCAAAGAGCTCCATCAACCTAATAGCAAAAGTAAGTAGCAGCAATAAGATCAAAGTGCATTTAGCTGACCTTCTTTAATGGGAGTTTGGGGAAGACTGTTTTTGGAATTACTTGTTTTAAGGAATAGTTTAGCATTCTTTATGAGAATCAGAAGAGAACAAACTCCTCCTGATAGTGTTCACTCCTCCACCACTCTCAATTAAAGAAGTACAGCTGAAATTTGTTTCAGAGGAATCCAGCTTATAGGCCAGTCTGTTAAAAGTTCAATTCTTCATCACTTGGGCTTCCAGGACAAGGGCACGTTAGCAGCTTTGCTTCTGAAAAAGTTCAAGTGGTTCTTTCCCCATTCTGTAGGTTAGGCTCCAGCTCTGCAGTGAGAATGCTGACAGCACCCAGGCCTGAGCATTCAGACACACACAGCACCAACACCGGCTTCTAAGAACACATCAATCTCTTTTCCCTTCACTGATAAGACACTGCCTTAAAGATCAGCTCATTTATCAGATTTCCCCTAAAGGCCTGCTGAGGAGATGCTAACATTACCTCTTCAAAAGCAAGGTCAGCATTTCAAGCAGTCATGAGCTGCTGAGAACTGCATCATCCTCTGCCTTGACCTGGAATTGACAATATCCTTGTGTATTAGGGATGTGCTTAATATTTTAACTCAATAGAACAGAACATAGCTTATTATAACTGTATGTGAAAGCTTGAGAGACTAAAGATTCAAATTTATTCAACCAAACCTGCAGCAGAGTAAGAGTAAATGATTCCACTTACTCCAATATACCACAAGCTCAGAGTACACACTTCCAGAAGCAAGGACTCAAATTTCTTTCTTGCTCATTCTCAGATTTGATCAAATCCTATCCTGGTGGATGCCTGAGGAACCCAGTCAAGGTCAAAAAAACCCTTCTGATAGAAACAGCTTTTTAGTTGGAGTTGGAATCAAAGCTTTGTAATGGAAGGGAAAGGTTTGTTTCCTTTCTGCATTTTAAGGATGTAATAGTCTCACTGCCAGCTCCTACACAATCAAGATACTTCAAGTCTTTCTGCAAATCTCAGAACAGACCTAAGAAATACTGACATTTCACTATTTTTACTCCCTCAAGTATCAGGCAGCTTCTTTCTGGAACTTCCATGATATGAAAATCATGGGATTTATCACAGGCACATATATTCACACCTGAGCATGAATGAGAAATCCTAAAGGCATTTTTAAGGGAAAAGTCTCTTTGTCAGTAAGAAAAACACCCCACTGCTCAGTAGTTCTGAATTCAGCTGGTACTTGATCAAAAGACAACCCATATTCTGTGTGTGTGATGCTGAAGAGATTTAGGCTGTCACTAACCTCAAAACTATAGGATCTGATTCTGGATTCCTCAGACATTTTGTAGGCAACTGAAAGGTTATAACCAACACATGGCAAAATACTGACCCACAAAGAGGAAAAGAACCTTGCAATAGAGGAACTTAATGCTACTCAGGCTCCTAAAATCAGCGAGAATTTCTTCTCTATCAGTTCCAACAGGAAGAGACTCAAGTCCTTACAAATCCCAAATATTATATTCCAAATGCATCAGGGCAAAACTCAACAATTAATTTAATGTATTTGCAAATAAAGAATGTATTGAAAAAAACTAAGTTACTTTAAGCCATTCTGGCATGAACTATAAGAGTCACAACTCCCTCTACCCCAGAAGAGCTGTACTTGCCAGCATGTTCTGATACTTTTAACAGAAAAGAAACATATCAAATCCTATTGCTGCCCAGACTGTAACATTCTGTGGGAACTCTACATGAAGCAACATCTCTTACAGTGTGTAATCCACATGCTGTTCTTGTGGCCAAATAGTGGTAATGAAATTCCACAGGCATGCTTCCAGAAACACAGCTGTGCTTTTCCAAAGAAAACCCACATTCATCAACTGACCTCATAATGCAGTGTTTTACATTGTGTCAACTGGCTTCTCTTTCCTAGTCTTCTTCCTCAACAAGCTGCCAAATTATCAGCACTATCTCCTTCACAGGAACTGGTTCTGTCTTTGCAAACTATTTGTCCATGACAGGAAACGGGCTGGACTGTGTTACTAAAGAGCTCTTGAAAGGAAGAAACTAACTCCAAATTCATGAAGCTTACCAAACCAAAATCTTAGCCCCTCTTGCTCCAGAAGAGAACTGAGTTTTGTTCACAGGTTTAAGCATCCTGAGAGCAATAAACCTTTCTATGAAGGGACATTGTGATTTTCTGTTATGTTCTAGAATAACTGAATATTAACCTCAAGCCTGTGTGGGCCATAAATGCTTTGTGAAACCACCATCACGTCTGCGTGCGTGGGATCTGTGTTTTGTCAAACAGCTGCTTGTCACACATACATCAACCTGGGGCTTGGAAGTCAAAAGTTCTGTCTTTATGAAGTAAAACAAATGACTCCATAAAGATGTGTCAGAATAACTTTTAACCCGGTAAACATTTGCTTGATTGCTTTAAATTTGTTTAAAGCAAAATGCAGTACAGTAAAAGCCCCCTGTAAATGTATAAAGCACACACTCCTCCTGAAGTAGCCTGGTCTCACAAGGAAAAAGAAGAGTTATTAACAGCTAGTGTTTAGAGGTGGGACACAGAACAGGGAAGCAGAATCCTACTGTTCACACTGGAAACACAGCAATATGCTCTTGCTCATTCCCTTTAGGGAATTCCATCACCCACCATGTTCTCTGCAGTAATTAAGAGAGCACTGAAGGGAAACTGTTGTTTTTCTCTTCTTCTCACACTATCTGCTTTGCTGCAGGTACTGATGTGTGAACATGTTGAGCTCGCTGTCAAGCCAACCTGCTTTGTTCCTGCAGGGACAGAGAGTTTTGTTAGATGAATGAAACAGCTTTTCTCAAGCCAGTCAGAAAGAAGTGCAACAAAAACGAGTACACAGCAAGGCATGGAGTGCCAGGGGTTCATTCCAAAAGGCCGCTGCCATTCCTTACAGGTCAAGAATGCTTGCCTGCTGTCAGTCCCTAAGCTGTGAGGTTCAAACAGAAATCTTGGACACAACTTCACATTGGTCTTACTGTGTAGTTAAGAAATGTTTGAAGAAGTCTTCCCAAGAGCTGCTGCAGGGTAAAGAAAGCAGAGGACAACTGGGCACAAAGGTGAAGGCAAGACTTTTTGCATAATTTTATAAGGGCCCAAAGGAATTTGTAGGAGTGGAAGACTATGCTTTCATAAATGGGAAGGAACTGTAATTCCAAACAAATAAAAAACAGGAAGAAAAAGGTGCTTTGTGAGACAGAAGCTTTAAATGACTATCAACAGTCCATAGGAAAGTACCCAGTGAAAAGGGAACGTGACTTGGTAGGGAAAAGTGCTGACACCTGCACATCAAGTGCTATGATGAAGACAGAATGAACTCCAAGCTACAGCTCATATGAACACCTTGGGGCAATCACATAAAAAACAATTGTATGGAATAATCAAATCTCACCTGAGCAGTTTTGCTTTGCTCTGCAGGGAATCCAAAACTTCAATTTTTTTGTTCATGGCAGAAATTTCTTGCTCAAGATTCTCCCGTGTGACATCCACTTGCTGACACAAATGAGCAAACGTTCCAGCAAGCTCTCTATGAAGCAAGAAGAGTTGAATATGATGGAAAGTAAGATCAAGCAGCATATTCAAGGAATAAACCCCTTTGATGTATAGAGATGATGGCATCGTGACTCAGATGCTCATGTTTCCACTTCTTCACAAGAATACGTCAGAGCATTTTGATTTGAGACATGGAAGTACATTAAATCTAATGCCTAACAGCACCCAAACACTACATATTCAAAATAAAAGTAACATTATTTTAAAAGAGGTGTCATTACATTTTTTTAAAAATCTGGAATTCAGCATGAAGTTATCTTTTTTTAACAAGGAATAAAAAAACAACCCAAACAACAGAATTGTTAGCTGAATATAGGGCACTCACTGCTGGACTTGGTGGCTGCAGTTGGAGCCCGTGTAGCTGACGATGAGCTGCAGCTTCTCCCCGGCGTACTCCACAAACTGCCGCTTGAACGCTCTCTCCTTGGCTTTGGTGGTCCAGGTCAGGCGCTCGTACACGTAGAGCAGCCCATAAAGGCCAAAAGAGAGAGCAATCAACCTCCAGCCCACGGCCTTCCACACCTACAGGAGCACAAGGGAAAACAAACAGCACAATCATCATCTCAGACTGATGCTCACTCCCCACAATGGTGCACAGAGCACTGCAAAATCAGCTCACTATACTCAAATGGAAGATCAAAGGAGAAAATAGGACACTATCTGTGAAGAGCAAATATCTACAGGGTTTGGCAGTGCAAGTGCTTCTTACATCAGTGCTCCAGCTTAAGTTATAAAAATGCTGCCTGGAATGCACACATACCACACCACCAACCACGATGATCCCCATGGAAGTTCGGGAAGTTAAAGAGGCCAGTCCAGTCACCATGGACACCATGAGTTCTTCCTGGGTCATAGAGCCCTGAGGCAAAGGAGGCAGACTGGGATTTGCTGGTGTTAAAGGGCGCTGAACCTAATTAGAAAAGCAGGGAAAAAACAAAATCAAAGGAGAGAATAAAAGGAGATGGACCACTGCTCTTCCCCCCAAAGGAACTTCAGCAGCCATTGAAACAATGAACAACCACTCAACAAGGTGTTCTACCTGGTCATTATAGCCCAACAAGGCTCGGCGACCATTCTTTGGTCCCAAAAATCTGTTCACCAGCATTGTCCATCCAAGAGAGAAATGGAATTCTATGTCCTCCTGGAAGTCTGCACAAAGCTTGTCACAGTTCAGATCATAGCTGAGCATGAAGCACTGCCGAGGGATTAACATGTCTATCTGGCCCCGCACAGACACTGGGAGGAGGGGTTTTAAACCATCTACACAGACAGAAAACAAAAACATGCAAAAAACAGCTGTTGAGTTCACAAGAATTAACTGGTCTTGCATTCCATAATCAGGGTGCTTATGGCTTGTTTCATCCTCACAGTTAGTTTCCTTAGTATGTTAAATTTCATAAGCCAAACATGTTGCAAAGTAAGAGATACATCATCATTACTAAATTCTTGCTTCTTCAGAGCAACCCAGAACGAAATCTTTCCAGGGACCCTGCAAAATCCTTATAGGTAGCTGGTGAAGTTTACAGATTAGCAAAACCTTGGAAAACGAAATCTGAAACCCAGTTCTACAAGTATTTAGGCACCATAGTCCCATATTCAGACAAGTACCTAGTTACAAGTAATTTGTATTTAATTAGGATTTGGTGTGAGAATCTCCAAAGCTACAGTTCCTCTCTGTCATGAGGATTATGCTGTGACTGTACATATTCATCAGGAAATCACTGCACAAGTTCAGACACAGAACTAATCCTCTGCACAACAACATTACTCATCAAGGTGGAAACTAAGATGGTGCCAGCTGCACATCAGCCATTGAATTAATGAGAAACCCAGAACATCTACCTAGTTATTTTGCATTGCAACTCAAGGGAAGAGAAAGGCAATAATTGCCTGTGGAACTGACCCATCATTTCTTGCTGCATTGTCTGCAGGGAAGTTGTGATAGCACTGGAGCAACGATCTGACATGTTACGGCCCAGGCCTTCCTCGATGTGTTTATGCAGCTCCTGACAAACAAAGAAAGGGTTATAAAGATTACAATAAACATGGCTAAGATGCAGGTTGAAGGTGCTAGAGATTGCTAGCTAAAAAGACCCTCCCAGAACAGCAGCACACAATCTGTCTGCCCAGTGTTCTAACATTAATTTCATACTTCCTCCCATTTTTCAGTGAAGGAGGTGAAAGGGGAAATCAAAAAAACTTGCACGGACTCTTTAGTTCAGGAAAAGTTCTGTTCAATCTATGTAATGTGATATATAACGTGTATCAATTCATTACTGAGATTATTAGAAAACTAAAGCTTTAGCTCATATCCTAGTTGGAAAATTGTTAAACATCTTAATGAACTGGCATAATTACTCAGCTAAAAAAGTCTCTTAAATTGCTTAAGCAAACTTCACTTACACTCTTGTACACTTTAAGAACTACTTGAGACGGATGGAAGTCTGCTTGGTATTCATCTACCAACACTGAGAGCCGCCTGATTTCTTCTGCCATTGCATTTGACACCTAGAGAAACAGCACAGGAGAGAAAATGGAGCTTCTGAAAGCTTTTCTCCTCTTCCCATCTGTAACTCCCACATATCTAGTACTTCAAAGCTTTGTCAGCACTGTGCATTTTCCCCACTGTGCTGGCAGCCCTTTCAGACAACCCAGTTTTCCACAGACACTCTTTACCTGCCTCTCCACCTCTTCTGTGATTTGTTTGATTTTCCTCTTGTAGTCTTGAGTAAGGAGCTCCAGCTGTTTGTCAATAAAACCCAGACGATCCTGACGCTCCTCTCGCATTTCCAGACAGTAAACTCTGGTGAAAAAAAACCCCTGTCCATCAAAATGCCAGATAAATGCATTTTTGATTTATAAATATATTTGAATTCCAGAAATAAGACAGATTTTCCTGCCCAGTAACAAAACATGTCAGTATCTGCAACACATTACACAGTCATGGCACAGGCCAAAAATAAGGTTCTTTTCCCAATACTTCTATAATTCACTAGAAGACCACCAATACATGTCCCTCCTGCTCTCAAACACGCTGTATTCTGCTTTGCATTCCAAATGCTCATGTTCCCTTACATCTCTCCCAGAATACAAGCTTCAGTGATGCAAGCACCAAGCATCAGCTCTCACCGCTGTTCCTGGGCAGCAACGTGCACAGAGTCCATGATGAGACGAACATCTTCCGCAATCTGCTTCGCTCTCACCGTATGCTGCTCGAATTTGGTTTTTACTGCTGACTGTGAGATACATTCCTGTACACAAAAGGCAGCCCAAGATTAGCAGCAGGCGGGACCATACTAACACAGCTTCTCCCTCCTGTACCATCTATTTCCAAAATGGACCCCACAAGTGCCAGTCTCTCAGGAGTAAAAGCTAACCAGAAGGTCAGCACACATAATGCTCACCTCAAACCTTCTCTCGAAGCTTTGAAATTCAAGCATTCTTACTTGAAATCCATCTGCCAATGCTCCACCTGAGAGAAGGAAGGCACAAAACAGCCACTTAAATTTTGAGAAAGCAATCACATGTTGGACATCAGGAAATGCTTTTGCTTTACACTGAAGCCAATGCAAAAGTGCTACTAAGTCACCCCTTCCATTGTGATTGCCTTATTAATAATTTGGAATACCCCAATTTTATAGGTTTTTTTAAACAAGATACTCTCTATTTTCTTTTCTGTAAGTCAATAGTAAGTTTCTGCTAGCTTTCCTCACCTCCTTCTGGCATCCCTTGAGCCCTCTGAATCCTGGCATTCAGCACTTCTTTTGCAGACACAAAGAAAATTCGATCCCCTGCCTGGGCTCGATCCACCACACCCAGCTCATCCACCAGGAAACTGGTGCAGCGCTCCATGTGCTGCCGGCGCACCTGAGGGATGGCCATGATAAACCACACATGCACTTAGATCCACGTTATCCAGCTCTGAAAGGTTACACCAGGCACCCAAATGTGCTCTACTGGTCTAAGCTACCAAAAAAGCATGAAAAAAAAAAAAAAAATTGCTATTTTATGGAATTTTCCAGAGATCTAAAGTGATCTCATTGCAAAGGACCCCTGTGAGACTCCTGATTTCCTGGTCAGAAATTTCAAGAGTCATGTCCTGATCACTAGTCTATGTTCCCACTAGTCTCCACACTAAGGTGATAAAAACCTAACCTGTAAATCCCACTTAGCACTGATTGTATCCCCAAGGATCAGAGTCAAAACAGACTCCATAATATCCATGCAAAGAGAAGTTTAAACCCATCACGAACCTCCTCCATGTACTCTGGTTCAGAGGCAGATGCATCCCAACGATTATTTAAAATAAATATATTGGGTCGAGACAGACGCTCATTCACCTTGTGAAAGAACTGCTTCTCCTAAGGAAATTGAAACAAAACATCTTTAGATTAATAGATCAGATATTTTTAACCTTTAGCCAAATTCATTGAACAAGTGGACTTGCACATACAGTTTGCATCAATGTTGATTCAGAATTTGCCACCAGGACAAACACATCAGCATCGAGACAGAATTTGTCAATCCAGCTGTCCAGCTCTGTGGTTACATCAATGCCAGGGCTAGCAATAAAGAGAAATTATATATTACTGTGCTGTGAATACAGCAAAAACAGAATATAAAAAGTTATTAAGAGCTTTTCAGAGCATTCATTTCCCATGTCTGAGCTACACTGCCCTGAGGTGACAGAGTACAGGCTAAAAGGAAGTAATGAACCAAGAAAATTGCACTGTTAATTACAGCAAGGGACTTTGGTCACTGTCTTAGATTAGAACAGGGTCAATTCCCTTGAGGTTTGTTAAATATATATTTGAAAACACGCCTGTAATTAGCCTGTGATAAGCACGAAAGGAAAGAAAGCTATTTCTCACCTGTCCATCAGCACCAGGTCGTCCTTCAAGAGAGAACATTTGGAATTGGGCCACATTACACTGACTAGGCTGCCAGCATTCAGATGTTCATCTTGATGAAGGGCATGAGCCAGCTGGTTTACTGTCTATGAAAAGATGGAAATAACATTTCCTGTATGCCAAGACCCACTAACACAATTATCCCTTCAGGGCTGTTCACAGTCAATTGGAGATAAAGCTGAAGTTCAAATTATTTTCTCTCTGGAAGGTTTTCCATTTAAAACCTTCTTGAGTGTCCTAGTAAAAAGGCAACTGCTAGTGAGACTTTATGAGAGATTTTTCCAGTCAGGAAAGGCTACTGAGGAATTATCAGAAGTCTGTGATTCTGTCAGTTATAGGACGCTCAGAACTTCCTGAGTCATTGCTCCCTGCAATCACTAACAAATACAACGTATCATCTCTTCTATAACATGAACGAATCACCATCCTGCAATTTGCTTCATTCCTTACCTCCTACATCTAACAAAAACTCATTCTTCATCTCCACTCCTTTAATGGTTACAATCCTTAACTGTGAAATTTAATTTTTTTTCTTCCCTTTTCTGACATTTCTGAAGAGCTCTTTTCCTTAACCTTATGCTTGAGAAAACTGTACCTTAACACTCTTCTTTTCCTCTGAGCCTTCAGTCAGCAGGAAAGCCTCGTGTCCATCAGTCCCTTCTACACGCAAGAAGCAATTAGTGGTGTGTCCAATTCCTGAGGGAAGAACCTTATCCCACAGCATGGCATTTATCACAGTGCTCTTCCCATTGCTTGTCCTGCAGTCAGATTAAGGACAGTGTTTCAGGATTCCAAGAGCCAGGAGTACTCATTTCAATATTACAAAAGCAAATTCTTTAAAGCCAAGCTGTATCAGAGCAATTAACAATTCAGGTGCCAGAAGCAACCTGCAAAAAGACTTTTCTATTTCCCTATTTTAAGAACTCTTCAGATTGTAGAATTACATGATACAATATTTGTTTCCAACTTGTATCAGGGACATGGACATTACAAATAAAAAAGCTAAAGCACTAGTGTTTATATAAATATTTTTTACTGGTTACAATACTCAAATGCTTTACTGAATGGGGACCACAGGCAATACAAGCACATGACTCACCTGCCAAAAAAAGCAACTTTCATATGTCGTCTTGCCAACACTTCACTAATACCACTGACTTTTGACAGGTAGCCTTTGACTTCCAGTACCTGCTCTTCTGTGGTGACAGGATCAAGCTCTGCATTCTTGTGTGTTTCTAAAATCAAAATAGATCAAGCCCCTGAATGCCAGAAGCCATCTGGGTCAGTCCTGGGTGAAACCCCTCTCTGTGATGGTGACACTGAACTTTTATCTGTGTCCCACAGCTCGCCTGAGTGATCTTGACATAGGCAATGACGCCCTGAAGCAATTCTACAACAGCATTTATCAACTGGCCTCTTTTGTGCATCTCATAACCGTTCCCATTCTTGGGGCTGCCTTGAACACAACAGCCAACACTGCAAACAGTCAGGCACCCTTAGAGATAAAATCTGTCTGTGCCTTAAGCTGTTAAAGCCAATTACTGGCGTATGTTACATGTCAGTAGCAATGATGTGTTCAGGCAAGAATATTGAAAGGATTACAGACAAAAAAAACCCAATTGGGTTTGTGTAATTAATTAAAAAACTCCCAAACATAAAAACCAGGCATAGGTTCCTAACTAGCTCAGTTTCTTAACATGCATGAACTTTTCAGCTTCAAAACATGAACCTGAACTCCACCCAAATTCAACAAAATAATTTTCAGTTTTTCTTACAATCATGAATGTATAAACAGGCACGCAGGTATAAATAAACACAGATTTAGCAGTGCTGCTTAGCTGATTGAGGGAGTTTGGTGCATGTTTTGGGGGAAATCACACATGGGCAGAACACTGTTACACAGTCATGGTTCAAGAACTCAGCTTACCTTCCAGGAATGACGAGCTCTCGTTGATATATGCAGCCAACTGTTCAAAGATACCATTGATTTTCTTCTTTGCAGTGACAAAATGTTTAAGTGGAGAAGCATTTATCTCAGCCATGTGTCTTTTATCCTTCTTCACTGCAACTATTGAGTTGGAACGAGTAAACAACAGGGACATTGCGCTACAGGGAAAAATCCAGTAAAGATCATTGTCACCAATATCAACAGCTATGCAAGGGGGTGTAGTGACAGGACAAGGGGGAAAGGCTTTCCACTTAGAGAGGGCAGGGTTAGATGGAATATTGGGAAGAAATTCTTCCCTGTGAGGTTTGGGAGGCCATGGAACAGGTTGCCCAGAGAAGCTGTGGCTTCCCCATCCCTGGAAGGGCTCAAGGCCAGGTTGGACAGGCCTTGATCCACCCGGGTCTGGCAGAATATGCCCCTGCCCACAGCAGACAGTGGAACTGGGTAATCTTTAAGGTCCCTTCTAACCCAAACTATTCCATGATTCTGTGATCCAACCCAGCATCTTTACAAGAACTAGATAAACATGCATTTTAAGAACTATCTTCTTTCTTTCACAAAGAAATTGTTCCACGTTATACAATTCAAGTGTCAGGAAAAAAAACCAAAATATTTTTCTTTCTCCCTTCCAATAAACAGGCTTGCAGTGATCACTCCTCCCTATCCTCCGCTTACTTTCAGGATGAGTTACGTTTTCACAAGTCAGGCATGGCCAACTTGAGGCCCTCTCGAAGACAAACGGCAGCAGCTCGCCCTGCCTCCTCCCTCTCCCCGGCCGCACTCCGTCCCGCAGCTCCTTCAGCGACGCGAGTCCAGCCGGTCTCCACCCCTGTGGCAGAGTGACAGCGGATGAAGGACACAGGCTTCGTCACGGGCTCCGCTCCCCCGCCATCCCGGTGTGCCCGGGGAATGCCCCCGGCTGTGCTCCCCCGCCATCCCGGTGTGCCCCAGGGATGCTCTGGGCTCTAGTCCCCCGCCATACCGGTGTCCGGAGAATGCCTCGGGTTGACGCTCCGGACGGACGTCGCCCCCCCTCAGCCCTCAGGGGCGGGAGAAAAGGGCGGGAAGCGCCCTCCTCGTGCCCGCCTCGCGCCCACTCAGGACCCTGCCCCAGAGGGTCCGACACTCACTCGTCCCTGCCCTTGCCCCTGTCCCTATCCCTGCTTCTCCGCAGGCGACCCTCAGAGAGACTAGCCCGGCCTCGAGCAGCTGCCAGATCCCCTCGGCCCGGTCCGGCCCCACCCGGGTCTCACCTTCACCGCCGCTCCCGCACGGCCGCCATGTCACCCCGCGGCGCCGTCGGCCGGGAGGTGCGGGCAGGCGTGCGTCACCGCCGCGCGCCGCGCGCGGGGCACGCTGGGAGCTGTAGTTCTGCGGCCTCATGGCGGGCGGCGGCGCTGGCCCGCCTCAGGAACAGAATCCACGGACAGTGTCACGGGAAAGGGTTTAATGAGAGTTCCCCACGCTCAAACCGTACAGATCATGAACGCCCACCACCGAACAGGCCCGAGGACACACAACAAAATAACAAAACAAAACGATAAAACATGCTGCTGAATAAATACTTAATACACGTTTTGGACATCTCAACGACTGGCTTGTCAATCCCTTCGTTTGGTAGCAGACAGTTCTGGATTTCACGTAACAGCACTTAGTACAGTTTTATTTCTCAAATGATTGCCCCTGCCAGGATTTTACTCTCCTGGGCACGGGTGAGTGTGGCCTCGAAACAGACCTAAAAAATACAGGGAAAGCAGTGGGGAAAGCTGTATGTCCCCTTCCTCAGGCACATTCCAATTGTGTACAGCTCCTGCCAGAACTTACATATCTAAAGCTATTCTGCCCCCACTGGAGTGACCCATCCCAGAGGAAGGGCTCTACCCTGACTATTAGGCAGCAGAAGCTGGAAACAGACAACTAAAAGGCAGTTTGTTTTTTTTTTTTTCCCCAAAGGACAATCACTCTATGAATTTATTGCTTGTGAAACATGGTAGTCTGGCATAATCGTGTGTGACAAGCAGAGTTGGTGTTGCAGAGGCAGAAAAGGTTTCTGCCCCTTCCCTCTATAACCACAGGTCTAAACAGTTTTACACCTACTGGTTCACCATAATCTCTCAGCACTTCCCAGCCACTCATTTCTATCAGCCTTGACCCCACTGGAGAAGTTTCTGCAATGGAGTGTTTTGGTTTTCAATCTCAAATAATAGGAACACTGAATAATTATTTTCTCTAAGACCAGAGAACACCTCTTTCCATCTAATGTGAATGGACCATCAAAGAAAATTATTAAAACAATCTCTGACAAATGGAATGAGGCCACCAAAGACCGCTGTGACCTCTGGGTTGTTACCCAGAGATTGATCAGAGCTTTTGACTATCATGAAATCGTATAGAACAGAGACAATTCCACGGTGAAGCCCCCCTGGCTGATGCAGCTGTTCCCAGCCTTCCCTTTCTTAGATTTAATCTACATACTGACATGGCCTGAATTTGTGTGGGTAAGTCTGCTGCTCTTAGCTGGAGAAACAGAAGTAGGGGGGTCTTTTATCTCTTCAGTCTAATCCCAGAGGTAAAGCATCATCAGAGGACCGTCCTTTAGCTAACCAGAAGCACCTATGCTGCCACTGCTGCTGCTTTGAACTTTATGATTTGCTTGCAAGGACAGCAAAGAGGTAAGGAATCAGATGATCTTCAGGCTCTTCCAACTCAGTTTCATTTGGTGTGACATTTAACTTTATGACTCCTGGAGTCAGCTCCCTGATTGGTTTATATTTGGATCCAGGAATTATTGTCTAACATCCAATCCTGTATATATGCTGTGGATGAAAACAGGCTTCCAGCTTGGGACTTGCCTCCAAAAAGCTGGATTTCCAGTCCAAAAAAGCATTTTTTAAAGCCAATCAATCACTGATGAAAGTTCAAGTTAATGGCACTTTCAAGAAACAGGTGGATGAGGAGCAGAATCAAAAATGAAGGCACAAAATCTCCTTTGGACTTCTACAGCAATATTCCTAGATATTACCTGCAGTATCAGAGAGGGAGATCTTCCAGTAGTGGAGTCTTAAAATATCATTAAAACTCATATTAAAAATCATATAAAAATCAAATCCAAATAGAAACTCTCAGCAGCATTCCCTGTTTCCACTCCAAGTCAGCAGTGAGCAGGGCCAGGGAAAGGTCCTTCCTGGGAAGCAGAACTCTAGGGGTCAAGAAAGGACACTGCGATGTAGCGGGTTCCTTTGGTGGTGGGGAGACCTTCATGGTAGTGGGTCAGGCGTCCTGGATGCATCAGGGTCCAGCCTTTCCTGGGAGCTCGGATGGAGCAGTTGTAGCGCAGGAAGCGGCAGCCTCCTCCCTGGGGGGAGCACAAGGGACACGTCAGCTTGGAAAAAGCACCTCGGGGAAGGGGTCCCTGCCTTCTGACAGTGCTGCTGAAAATGTGACAAGGTGCTTGGGGAATCTGTGTTCTGGTGCATTCAAAAATCTCTTTGTAGCCTAAGGCAGTCATTAATTGTAATCCTTAGTGCGAAGGAGCCCCCTGCGATCAGGGAAGGGTTTTCAGCTGCTCCAGGTGCTGTGCTGCACTCCTGAGCCCCTGCAGACACTCACCTCATAGTCAATGCCAACCCTGTTCAGGGCAATGTTGATGGTGAAGGTGGATGCATCGTGGTGGGGCATTAGGGATGGCTGCTCGTCAGGCTTGTAGCGAACCACAAAGGCCAGTTCAAACTGGGTCTGAGAGAGGAGAACAAAGTGCACTCTGTTAGAGGGCTACAGTGGTCAGTGGCTTTTGAGCTGCAGAGCAGGGTGTAACACTAAAGTTGGATCCCACTGCTAAAGGAGAAAGGCAACAGACAGAAGAATGTCACTGAGAAATTGCCTATTTCCTAATGCACGTATTTTATGTCACACTGCAGGGTCAGCTCCTCTGTACTGGGAAATAGTGTGTGTATTACTGGAGGACTCTGGCAGTCTTGTCACAAAACTGCAGCAGGAGGAGGTGCTGAGCTGACCATGAATTTTGCTGTTAAGGTGGACATACCTTGGTGTAATATCCTGGGTACAGTTTCTCTGTGATGGGTGCAATATAGTCCAGAAGAAACTTATACCACTCTCTTTCAAAGCCAATTTGGTTCATGTGTATGTCAATAGTTGGGACATTCTCATATCCTCCTTGTATTCTGCTGTCCTGAAATAAAATCAACAGAAATACCCATAAGAATGGGAACCTTGGAGTTCAGGAATGAAAAGTACTTGTTCCTGGTATCTACAAATAAATATTATGTTTGTTTATCAGAATTCACAGGATAGAAAGCTCATTTCAAACCATTATTTAACCCTAAGGGAAACAATATTACCATCAGAGAAGCTGAACACTGGAAGTTCAGAGGACACTAAAGAGGACTCAGGGAAAAATCAGAGTTAATCAGGAGCAAAATTAAAGTATTGTCTCTACTTTTCTGGTTTAATTCAGGATCTAACGCCTTCCCACAGGAGGCACTGCTATCACCAGATATGCACAGAAAATGGTGTGGCCCAGAACTCAACAGAGCTCCTGTTTCTACTCACCGTGTTGTCACCTGTGGACCACTGGCCATAATGTTCCATTTCTTCCACCAGCTCATCACAGGCAGTGTCAGTGAATATGGGGAACCAGTAAACATCTGGGCAGGGCTGCAGATAGCAGACAGGTGAGAACAGCACAAACAAAGACAGGTGCTTGAGGCAAAAGAAGTAAGGCTAAACTGAGTGTAGACTGAGTAAGTGGAAGGAAACTAAAATATGTCCAGAAATTTGTCTTCTGATTTATGTGCCCCACTTAAGAGAGCTGAAGATGTACTTCTAGGAGAATGATTTGGCTCTAAAAGTACTTTCAAGGTCATGTTTCTTATTCCTGACAATAGCAATAATGATGATAAAGCAATGTCCTAAAGCTCATCTCCCATTCTGATGGATAAGAGTGATGTTTTCTTACCATTTCTACCATTTTCCCTTTCAGAGCTGCCGTGTAGTTTTCATGGATGTACTTTTCCCTCCAGTCCTGCAATTAGAAGATAAGGACACCACTTATTTCTGTGGGGCCCCTGCATAAAGAGGTAATAAAAGGCCAAGCACTCATGCAAGCAGTGTTTCATAGGCTTTGAGGATCCATATGTTATGAATCCCAAAAACATATTCTGTTTAAATTGTGTGCCTGAGCTCCTCATCCCACCTGAGAGACACCATTATTACAAAGCCTGGACTTCCCATAGTGGTGAAGCTAATATGAGGTCTTCCCACATTGCTGTGCCTTGTGAGTATGCAGGTTATCTCACCTCAGGATTGCTGAATATTTGCCAGAGGTCATTGTGGAGGTGACTTGTCTGGTAATTCTCCATGGACAGTATGTGCCCGAACTGATGCCGGTTTGTCAGGTACATAAAGACTCCCTGCAGGACAGAGAGAAATAATAAAGGCCTCATATTTCTGACAGCCATTGAAACCAAGCTCTGGAGGGTTCTCCAAGCTGTTAATTTACTCATTCTTTCTCCTGTGGGTTTTCAGTTTTATTCCCATCCTGGATATGAGAAACTCTGATAGGTTACAGGGGGATACAATAATTCTGTGTCCTGTCAGCCAGTGCTGGAAGCAGAGGAGAGCAGCAGATGTGAGTTTAGGGTCTTCCTTCTTACCCTGTCAATCCCATTTAGAGCAGGCCTGAAAAGGCCCAAGAACAAAAATATCATCCACGTTTAGTGGTCCATGCCTACACGTGGTTTCACAGCAAGACAGAAATCCCATGCTGTTCTAAAGTCTGCACTGTACTGACTGGTACCAGCTCACCCTATCCCTGCCCTGGCAGAGCTGAGTGCCTCAAAACTACGTAATCCTGCACCCTTCAGCCTGGCACAGAGCTCTCCCCTGCCAGCCTCTCTCCCTGACTGACCTGGTTCCGAATGTTGTGGCAGAAAGCCATGTCAGCATCCAGCTTGCCGCTGTGGAACAGATCCGCCTGCTCAAGCTCCGAGCGCAGCGCCCTGGCTTTAACCATGTAAACACTGCTGATGTAGGGGACGTTCCAAAGCCCACTGAAACACAGAGGAAGAAAAGTGAGACTTGAAATGCCACTAAGACAGATACTGCTGGACTTGACAGGATGACAGGCAGCACTGCAGCATCAGCCAGCCTTGCCTAAATGAGCCAACCCAGAACAATAGGGAGAAACCACACCAACAGAGATTGGCATTCCAGAAAATATCACTTATATTGCCCACAGCTTTTAAGCTGCACAAATGCTAGTCCACTGTGAAAGCAATTAATTGCTATTGTGTATTTTTTGCTAGGGACATAATTAATGGCTTGAATCTCTTCCCAGAGAGATCAACATATTTTTTCCAGTGATTTAAAGAAACTGAACCAGCCAAAAGCGCATAAGCTGATTTCCAGTGTTTATTGCACATGCAATGGCCTATAAAAAAGTGGGTCCATCAAGAATATGAATGAATCAACAATTCTATTTTGTGAATCTTCCGTTCAAGGATCACCTGGTATTTCCTGAAGATTTACCTGACAGAGATTAAACAGCACTGTACAGGATTTTAAGGATCACACTAACTATAATCCCCAGGTAGGAAAACATGACATGAGTAAGATGAGATGACTTCAGCAATCAACACTCTCAAACCCTTACTCTGATCATAAGAAAATCTGCCCCAAGTATGTTATTGTCTCTGCTCAGAGAAGAACACAAAGCAGCTTCAAAATGGGAGCAGAGACATCTGTTCCTATACACAAAGCCATTTGCACTCTCTGGTCCTTTGAGATTGGTTTGATGATAGTGTGCTGCAGCAAGCTTTCCATTTGAGGGATTGTATCAGTGAGAAGCTCTCTTTGCACACTCACACTCTCCGCCTTTGAACAATATCCACGTAATCCTCCGAGCGGGCGTAGTATCCATCAGGGCTCAGCGCTCCCCAGAAATTTGACCACAGCTTCTCGTGACGGCTTACCAGGGGGGCAATCACCAGCCTGGAAGCATGAAAGAAAAAGGAATTGCAGGACAGGATGTTATCACAGGAAGAAAAGAAAAATATTTACAAAGCACAGTATTGTAAGAGCTATTTCCTCCCTCACTTACAGAGTTGCTGTTTTGTTAATTGTGTTGGAATGAAATGCCACATAAGAAAAGGTAAATACAGTCCCAATCTATTCTCTAAATGCACCCTGCACCAGGTCTGTTAGAATCCAATTTGTTCCAGTGACTATATAAAAACAAAGCTAAGGATGATTTACATCCCCTGCCTAAAATCCAGGGATTACAACTACAGTGGAAAAAAAAAAAACCAAAAAAATTGCAAACCACGTAAGAGGTGTTTGGCTAACATCCATTTCTGGCACAGCTCTCCTGGTTCCCTACACATCTCAGGGATGTGCACTGAATTCCTCATGTGAGATGACCAGTAAACATTGCTTAGACCAAAGAACTCACTTGTTCTGTTCAATCAGGAGTCTCAGAGTCTCTGTGTTCTTCAGAACTACCTCAGCATCCAGGCTAAAGTAATAGTCACAGTCAGGATCTTTCCTGCACAAATCCCTACAGCCAGAGAAAAGGAAAGTCACATACTAAACCAGAGGAAGACAAAGGACAGAGCACCAACAGTTCCTTCACCTTGTAGTCCAAAGGTTTTCTGGGTGCTCAAAGAAGTTTGGTTTAATGTAACAACCCAGAGGGCCAGCATAGTGACAAGAACCTCAGATTCAGTATCCACTAGCAGATACTGACACACAGCCAAAATCACATTTAGCAAACTGTTTCCTCAGCTCAAACTGAAGAGATTCCTATCTACAGCTGGTCCAAATCCACACCTGAGCTCAAACTTCCTGATGACAGATAGGAAGATAGTCTCCCTCTAGTTCTTAGTTTTGCTACAACATTCCTCTTCAGAAATACAGATCCTTTGTGCTCTGTGGCTGGGTATATAGATGAGGGTGGGAGATAGAGGGTTATCCTTCTGTCAGAACAAAGGACCAGTGAGAACTTAGCTTCTGAAACTGGACAAAGTGAGCTGGTATGGAAGCTGATTTTTTCTCTATATAAGGGCATCAGAGTTAATGCTAGAAAAACTGAAAGGATGACTGAAAAAAGAAGAGCAATCACTTGACAGGGATGATCCTCAGAAAAAAACAGATGTCTTAGTTTGGACATGGGCTGTCTCTGCTGGCTATCATGTATGGTGTCTTCACTTACATGCCCAAGTTACGTGCCTCAGCATTCTCCACCTCATCATCTGGTCCGATCACTTTGACAGTGAGATATTCTTTGCCATGCTCTTCTACAAAAGAGTCTACCTCCATCAAGTGATGTTCCTCCTATTCCAAAAGTAAGGAAAAACAGGTAAGATGGGCTCATCCAGGCCACTCAGCCACCTGTTCTTGAAAATGAGTAGCTGGGCAACAGCTCTTAGGCCCACTTCCACATGTTTACAGCTGGATGGGTGTCACTGCAGGTAAGTATGAGATCTTATGGGTCCCATTGCATATAAGTACTGTGATTACACAGCCTGGAAGTTAAGCCCAAGGTTGCAAAAGTTCCTAGAGGACAAGGTGTGCATTTTCCCCACATTTGCTAAGACCATCAGAAGCCAACTTCACTTACGTGGTTGTGAATGAAGAGCTGGATTCGTTGCTTTGGGTAATGAAGGTTCCGAAGCCGCAAGAAAAACTGGGAGAGGAAGGGGGTGGGCTGCTCGATGAAAATGCCTATCACAATCATTGGCAGTGCCTCATCCTACATGCAGGGACAAGAGCAGAGAAGTGCTGAGTCATGTGTCACATCAGACACAACAATTTTAAGACTTGTTTTGAGAGCTTTGACTAGGCACAGCAGCCTTACCTTAAACCCCACGAGACTTCGCAGACCTTCATCACACACGGTGCAGCCAGTCTCAAAGGTCCATATTTGAGGAATGTAGTTTCCCAGGTAGTTCAGCTGCAGCTGCAAAAGGCAGTTTGCCAGATTATGAATTACAGGGCAGGGGAGTTTCCTTGTGTGCACCCCCATTGCACACCCCACCGTGGGATCACATTTCGACTTTGTTTACCTTCTCAGTGAACTAAAGAATCTGAAAAATATAACAGCCTGAGGGCCCAGCTACATGTGGGCCTTTGAGCCAGATCCATCTTGCTGCTATGGGCCTGGACTGCTTATTGCTTCTCAAATGTAAAGGCACACAGGGAAAGTCAGTATATGTGGAGGCAGTAACCTGATCCATGGAGCCTAAAGGGTCACTGCAACAAACACAGACCAAATCTTTCTCTCAGGACAGTCCACTTACCTTGGTGGGTCCATTTCCATGGATCACCACAGGCAGAGTGTCATATAACAAGTTTCTTGCTCTCACTCGTGAGTTTTCAAACTTCAGAACTATCTCATCTGGAAATGACATTGTCATCATGTTAAGGCTTTTATTGACAATTAGAAGCACGCCTAATTTATATAGAAAAACTGCTGAAAGATGAAAGTGTGGACAATGGATAACAGTGCATGAGTAGTTTAAGGGCTATAGAACAAATTTTTAAAGGAGGAAAAAATACTCAGACTGATCCTGTGAAGTAACAGGAGGATGGCTGGGAAGCTGGACAATGGCTGGAAATTGGCAGAAGCCATACTGAAAGATTCCTTCAAAACTGGCATTGACAAACTGTGCAGTGAGAGACAGCTGCTGATGTCAGGGACAGCTATTAATGGGAGGACTCAGGCCCTTCTCACCTAAGTGTTCTATGCACCTGACATCTCTCTGTCACCCCTCACAAAAATCCATCCTCCTGGCAGAGATCATCCAGGATGTTGCCTCAACACAATCATACAAAATCCTTTGGAAAAAAGACTAGCACAGATACAAGCTGCAGTCTATCATCGATATAATTATCAGAGGAGCCAAAAGCTACACTGCCATTATCACTTTTTACTTGACCAGAATAAAGATGGAATTGAGCAAGACTAGAAAACATTAGGCAGCATTGACAGGAGAGTACGTGAATCTCTCTTGCCAGGGCTAGCTAAGTCAATCAGCAGGTCAGGTCAGAAGCCTGGTACAATCAGTGAGTGTTCACAGGCACATCTGGCTGCCTCTCACCTCCCCTGGCATTCCAGCACGGCTCTGAAGCAGAAAAACAGCAAGCCCCAGGCAGGGCTCTGTGTTATTACTTGCATTGGAAATCCCTCCCAGTTCAAATCCCCAAGGCTAATGCAATCCTACATGCCTGGAGATCAAAGTGGCAAGGAGGTGTGAAATGAAAAACCTGACCTGTGTTCCCTGAAGGGGAGAAGGAATTGCAATGACAACATAGTTGGTCACAGTGGAATTGCAAACAAATCCCTGAACTTTGGCAGAGACTTCTACTAAAGCTTTTTCTGTCGGGACAGCCATTTTTGAAATACAATCCCTTCAGCCATAACTTTATTTCTGGTGTCAACATGCAAGCTGCATTCCAAGGAGAAATGAGCTTCCTTCTTCCATCTCACCTAATGCTCCATTTAGGTTTTGGAAGATCCTGCTTCTGTGGTCTAGACTGATGTTGATACTTTCCTTTAAAAGAATTAGATAAATAACCTTAATTAGAACAAAAAGGCATCCATTCTTTACATGTAACAGACCCTATGCTCAGTGAAGATACATCCCGTTCCTATAGTCATGTGAAAACCCTCCTCTCAAGCCTAAAGCATTCCCAGATAATCATATTTCATTCAAATCTAGGACAAGTCACCATTTTCTAGAACAAGTTAAATATATTCCATTAGGCAAAACTGTGCAAACCCCCTTTACCCCCCTTTTAAAGCTGCTGTGGGTGTGTCAATAACTCTGCATGATATGAACGAAGCAGACTCTACATACAGTCATAAACCCCACAACACATATAATGCACAGGAATGCCAGATAGCAAAACCATCTGCTGTGGAAAGCTTCTTTCCTTCTATCCACAGGGCAAGTGTGACCCCAAGCATTCCCCCAGGTACCAGTGTCAAACCAGAGGACAGTAAGATGCAAGATCAGCTTGTGCAACCTTTGTTTTTATCCCCTGCTGCAAGGCACACTCTGACTGTGTTGGACTAAAATGCAGCTCTAACTTAACAGAATTCTGTGTCCCTGCAGGCATCTATTAAGACTGATTACTGGAAAGGACAGCAGGGTGCTAACATCCACTGTCTGAGTGCCAAGAAAGGGGAATTACTCAGCCTTTTTGTGGCACAGGGCCAGAACTGCAGATGAGAACATTAAAGGGACTGCTCACGTTAAAGTATCACAGGTTGTTCTCAGATTTGGAGAACAAAAAGTCCAGCTGTTCTAAATTTTCTACCAGCCTTGCTGGTAAAAAACTGCAAGTCTCTCTCTAATTAGTCTTATAGCAGTTCCCTATTTCAAGTGTTTCCTCTTGATTTGTAAACTGCTGGTACAGTTTGAGTTCTCCATGCATTTGGTGTGTTCCCAGGGACAGACTGGGCTCTGTAGTGCACAGCTGGGCAGGGACAGCAGAACCAGAATGACCTGTGGGCTGGATGGTGTGGTCAGTGCACCACGCAGTGCTGGAATGGCAATGCTGCTTCCAGGGTCCATTCCAGGCTTCTGTAGGGTGTTACATGGCATTTTCCTAAAATGAACTTCAGTGCTAGGTTGGATATTTCTAAGTCAGCACTGCAGTCTGCAGTTTCACATCCCCTGGGAGGAGGCTGGTTAGTTCCTCCACACTCAATGGCTTTAAACACCAGCACCTACAGATACTGGTATGAGCCTCCAGTAAAACTTGTTTTCAGACATCTCTCTTCCCAATCACATTTTATGCTTAAATATAAAAACCACTGATAACAGAAAAGCGGGATACTGGCTAGAATGTAAACTTTCAGAAACCCAAAATCTAGATACACCTACCCTTTTTTCTGGATCCAAAAAGATATTTGTATAGAAGAGCTGGTCACTGTCATCATCCTGTCCTTTCCACTCCTCCACAAGCTTCTTCAGGTTTGGAGCATAACCTATGAAGCCTGTGGGAATAAGTATGAGGGGGTGTTTCAACCCAGATGACCAAAAAACAGAAGCACTCCTGTATACATGTACTTTCACTCTCTCACATGAAATCTCACTGCACCCTGTGTTGCTGCAGAGACTCAGCAACTTTCAGTTTGCTTTGCCACTTCTCCCACAGGTCAAAGAGGAGGAGAAAGCTGAAAGCAAGCTCTGTGTCTCACCTCCAGAACCTAGGAAGCGCTTTCCATCTCGCACCTGAGGGTACTTGGCTTCCAACTTTCTGTCAGGATAGATGTAATTCTCTGCTGAGAAAACCACCTTGCTCTTGGCTTGTTTGAACTTCTTCAGCAGTTCTGTGGGGCCCGAAGCAAAGAGCACATCATAGCTAGAGAAAGAGACAGACAAAAAAGGACAAAAGGAATGGAGTCAGAAAAACATGTCAGTGAGAAAAGTTTCTAGAAACAGCTAATTCTTTGGGAATCCCTTTCTTTTAAAATGCAACATAGTCCTATTCATATGCTGGGCACATAAAAAGACACTGAGACCCCAACGCATCCTTTTCTCTCTCCACTTCTCTGGCAGACTAATTCCTGGCTCTCAGGATGTGCTGCAGCCTACTTCACCTTATAAAACAAATAACTCTGCTAAGAAAGGCCTGCCTAGTTCCATAGCACTTGTCTGCTCATTCTCTGCAGACAGAGGCAGCCAAATTCCACCGTGGCAGAATCAGGTGCAACACTATCAACTTCATGCAGGAATTGTCATCAGTCTATTCTGATCAGACCTTCCCAACTGCCATGGATGCAGCTCTGAGTGATTCCCAGGAAACTACAGAGCATTCAGGGAAAGAAAAAAGCAAACTAAAAACCCAGAGATCTGGACACACTTTACGAAGGCAATTGATTTCACAGTTTGTTTCTTCTCAGTGAGAACCCATCCAAACAGCTGTAAGATTCAGATCCTGGCAAATTCTTTGCAACCATTACCTTTCCGTGAAAAGGATGATCAAATCCTCTTTATCCACATACTGCTTCAGAGCTGACTTCAGGAGCCGGACCTTCTGCCCACCTCCAGCTGGCTGCTGGTCATCTCCACCCTGCCACTCCTCCTCCAGCCCCAGCACCTGCACAGCGACAGGCACAGCGTCACCTCGACAGGGCACTTTGCCAGCAGGGCTCACAGGAAAGAACCAGAAGCCACAAACTTACTAGTCCTGATAACTCCCAGTCCAAATCACAGCAAAAATAACAGCCCCAGGACAAAGGGACCAGGCAGCCTTTGATCCAGGCTCTGGGCTGGACAGTCAGTGTCACAGCACAGCAGAGTGACAAAGCACTCCCAGCCACAGGGACTGAAGCACACTCTGTACTCTGTGCCTTGGCAGTGCAGTGGGAAAGTGCCATGAGGCTCCCTTGAGCAGGAGTTGTGGGTCTCATCCCAAGCCAGCACTCAGGACACTGCAGAAATGACCCAGCCACAGTGTTTTTCAGCCAGCTGGGCAGGTGTGTGTCCTGTCTTGAGCTTTTATTTAATCACTATGGGGCCAAGTCTTATCTATTTCACAATTTGAAATTCCCTTTGACCCACCACCATGGAAGCTGCTGGACATCACCTGGACTTTGTAGTTGAAGAATTGGGCTGATCTTCTGAACCGTTGGAATCCTTCAGTCTGCTTGGTGGCAACAGTCAGAACCAGCAGTTTATCTGCACACAGGGGAAAGCACAAGAGATACTCAACTTGTGTTGTTTCCATAACCTGCTGTTCCACTCCTAACTTGATTGTGAGTATAAAATGAGAGATTATGTAAAGATACAATTTCATTGCCTGAGTTCTGAGCTAAAAAAAAGAAAATAAAATGTATTAAGTGTGGTTTTTGCCCTACTAGTGAAAGCTACAATTCTCTTCTCTCACACAGAGTACAAAGGAAATTAAACTTGAAGATAAAATAAGAACTACTACAAAATGCCCATTGGGAAGTCATCCATTTAATGCAGTTTTGACTTTCTGCTCCCCACAGAGCTTCTTTTTTGTCACTCGGCATTGACTGGATGTAGGGAAAACCAAAATTAGACTAAATATGTTATTATTCTCTCTCCATGGCTGCTTCAAATTTCTACTGCATTCCTGAGGCATTTTCCAGTTTTGCATACATATTCAATGTGAATTCAGTTGTGCTATAATTTTCATTTACATTCTCCTCTCAAACTTGCTTTTCATTTCCAGTCCCTTAAAAATTATAAAACTAAATCCTGAAGCTCTCTTTCAAAATTTCTCTGTGGTACCCTGGAATATGATTTTTATGTGGAGATTCTGGTTTCTTCATTGCAATGATGAAATGTTATACTTCACCTTAACAGTTTTGCTGAAGTAGGAATTTGCATAGGCTCTGGCAACAATGCTTAAATGCAAATCCTGCCCATCCGATTTAAACATCAGAAAATACCAGGAAAAACTGAAAGCACATTTTCTTGGCCTCTGCAGGCTTATTTTGGAACAAGGATTTCTTTCAATGGATGTACCAGATGTATCTCCCTCAGGTACCTGTGAAACTGATATTCTGTCTGGTCTTAGAGCGGAAGGATCTAGAAGCTGGAGTTTTAGGTGCACCAGACAAAGGCAGCAAAAGTAAAAAGTGTGAGACTCCAAGTTAGGAAGAAAGAAAATATTCCCCAAAAAATTCCTCAAATCCTTTACCTGCATCAGAATAAGAAAGAGAAGAGAGATTGAGAACCATCAATAGGTCAGGTCTAATTGTATTTATTAGACATATGCACAAAGTGACAAATAAAAGAATATGAATCCCTTATAGGTGCAGTTTTTAAGGGCAGATTTTTGGACATATGAAGTGCATTCCTCATCTAGCACCTCCAGCACACTCCAGTGTCTTGTGTCTAGCCCAGTCAGAGGGAGCAAACAAATGAGTAAAATATGTATGTCCTCAGGGAATATGTTAAAGCCATTTAAGTTTCTAGCCATATGATGGCACACAGAAAGCCACGACAGCTTTATGAGAGAGCTCTGAGCTCATGGATTCTGAGAAGGTGAGGATCAGACTGCCAAGGAAGAGGGGGACAAACGTGGGTTTGCCAGAGAGGAATGTAGACAGCCCTCAAATTCCAGTACATGAGGGGAGAAAGCATATGATAATGATAAGAGAATGAAAGAAGGAAAGAAAGAAAGAAAGGATCTAACTGCTATACAGTTATTTCAGCCCAAAATCTCAGGCATCTCACATTAAATGAATCACTAATTCATTTTCATGCTGCCACCCCAAGAAAGCCACACACTGTTTATGACTTGACTGCCAAAAGTTTGCTGGACAGGATGAGCGCTGAAGGCTCACACAGAACAGGAAGCGGTGTCCTGTTTCCAAGACAGAAAAGTTCTCCCCATACAGTTTGTGAACTCAGAGGAGCATGAAAAACCAGCACAAAGACCACTCTTGTCCCCAGCAGAATTTCGAGTTACAGATTCCCTGTGGGGCAGGACACTGAGAGACACTAAGCTCAGTTTCTGTTCGAAGAACTCTCTGCAGTAGCGAGAGCTTTCCATCCCAAGAGACATTCCTTCAGCCCAGCACTGGAAGTTTGTGCTGAGCTGTGTTGCCTCCACTCCTTCTGCTTTAACCCTTTCTTCTCTTTCACAAAGATTTTGCTGAATACTGATGCAGCTGATAGGTACTGTCAAGGACAGAGCAGTAAACCCTCTTACTGAGTATCACGTGCAAACTTTTCAAAACAACCTAAACAGATTGATTCTTCCCTGTTTCCCATGTCACAGTCAATTTATATTTCTAGAAATGCAGCTTGTTCTGCTAAGCTGGGCCTCCTGGGCCCAAAGGCTCCCTGGGCCACACTGACAACTAGGAATTGTATAAATACATTTAATAATGGCATGGCTGCAAAATACAAACACAGGGTGGTTAACAAAGCAAGCACTGGACTCAGAACCAGGAGAGCTGGACTGTACTGCTAGTTCAGCTATGCAACAAGAAGCCAATCCTGCTATCCCTGTTTTTGCATCTGTAGAATGATAAAAGAGAATGTTTACCACTTTTGTGAATTTTTTAGAGCTCTATAGATGAAAAGGATTCTGTAAGAACAAAGCATTGGAACAGGAACCCTGATACCAAGACCACAATGAAATGATTCAGTAAACTTCTGATTTTTATAAAGAATAAAAATCAGAGATCAGATGAGTTCAGTAACAAAAAAAAAAATTAAAGTTATTTACTTCTGCCCTAAGCCTACAGGGAAAGCACAGCTGCAGCTGCATTTTAGGACAAGGAATGAATTTATCCCTAGGCTGTGATTTGGGAAATCTTACTGTGCCACTTCCTGTTAAGATAGTGTCTAAGAAAATACCAGTAATATGGGGAACTAATAGAAAAAATCCTGCACAGTTTAACAGTGGATAATATAATCTCTGTATTACATTTACAGAATTATTTTTTTTAATTCTATCAACTACAAATAACTATGCTGAGAGCTTTTGCAGAGATCTAAAAGGACATCCAAGAGAGAAGACAGGTATCGTTACACTCACATTACTCTGGGGAAGCAGAGGCACAGGAAAGATGAGGCATTTTCTCTTCAAGCCATGCCAAAAGTGATGGTTTCAGAAAACATCTAATTACAAATCCCTCTTCCAATTACCAATTTACCTCATTCTCTCTCCCAGCCCTCAGTTTTATATCTCTAGGGCACTCTAAAACCTTACTAATACCATGGAAGATTTGGGATGTGCAAGGAAGGCAGGATGGCACAGAGATCCTTTGTTTTAATTAAGCCACTATAGCCAAAGAACTCCCAACACCCTCACAGATACACACTAACTGTATGAACTAATGTACATACACAATAAAGGTACTTATAGCAGAATCACACTGTGAAGGGAAATACTCTACATAACAAGATTAAATCTCATCCTAATTGCCACTTCTCTAATGAAGACAGAGATAATTATCCAAACTTCTTGGCAGAGTGACAGTGTATGACAGCACTTTGTCAGTGCTGCTGACTTTCTGAAGCTGCCCTGATCCTCTGCTGTTCTACCAACTACTCCAGAGCCTCTACCAACTCTTTATGGGGGACAAACTGATGCTATTTTAGGAGCATCCCTGATCTTGAGTCACAGTGTGGCCAGTCTGGGATCAAGAATCAGGTAAAGGGATCCCCCTTTACCTGATTCTTGAACCGCCTAAGTTCAAAAGCAGGGAGGGGCTGACCCAGGTGGGATGCAGCCCGCGGGACGGAGAGTCCTTCACCGGGATGAAATGATGCTGTCTCACCAATTCCGAGCTGTGAGCCGCTCGCGGTGCCGCCCAGGGGCTCGCACTCTGCCCTAGGCTCGGGCAATGCTTGGGAGCCAGACCAGGGGGCGGAGGCCGGCAGCGGCACCCGCGGCGGCTGTGCCCGTCCATCAGCCCGACCGCCGGCTCCCCCCGTGCCCCGAGCAGCCCCCGCTTCCCTTACCTTCCTGCTGCGAGGCACGGCCACCCCCCGCCCCGAGCAGCGCCAGCACCGCCCCGAGCAGCGGCAGCGCCGGAGGCACCATGGAGACGCCTTCTCCCCCGGCCCGAGAGCCAGGAGCCGACACCGGCCGGGAGCGCTGCCCGCGGCACGCACCGGGCGGCTCCGGGGCTGCCGGAGCTGTGCCACGCACCAGACCCGCCCGGCGGAGGAAGCGGGAGGCGCTGGCTCCTCCTCCCGGGCAGCCCCGGCCCCGCAGGAGGCGGGCGGGCAGCGGGGCAGGCCGGCAGCCGGGGCAGGACGCGCTGGGACGGGGCAGAGGAGGGAGCAGCGAGCCGAGGAGCTCTGGCCCCGAGCCCGGGCGCGCCCGCGGCCCCGGACACCGGCAGGGCATGTGCAAGGGGCAGGAGGAGAGGAGTCACTCTCTGGCCAGCTTCAGCTGCTGGTGGGCTGCAGCTGCCTGACACTTACGGGATGTTTATGTATAAATAGCAAACCAGAAATGGATTATTATGTTATACACAGCTCGAGAAACTTGAAGCCTTATTAAATACTTTCTTCATACCTTCCTCCTACCTGTCACCTCCTGTATTTCCTTGGTGAACACAAAATCTGCAGTGGTTTTGTTTCCTGTACTAACTGCTTTCCTCTGGCCATATACACGTCTTTACGTCTCATTAATCTCTGTGGCCTTGTGCTGGGTTTTCTTGCTGTAGCCCTGATCACTTATCCAGGCATCTTTTTCGATTTCATTCTGCCTTTGAGAACAAGCAAAATAATCCTGTCTTAGAAATTTGCACTTCTTAAAATTAACATTTGCCTTACAGTCAGTTCTACACTGCAGTGAATGTAAGATTTAGATGTAGGGAAACCTTTTTGAGCCTGCAGAACACCAGATGAGGAGCTACCACTGACACAGATCCTAGGTGAGGCCTGTCAGGAAATCATTTCTTTAAATTAACAGAAATCACAGATATAACAGGGTTCAGATAAAAAAAAAAAAAATGCACGAGGAGAAAAAAAATTAAGCACATTAGAAGGGTCACACTGTAGCTGATATTCTCCATGATCTGAAACAACATCATCCCAAAGAATCTCCATTACTCTTTGTTTGTTCACTGAGAATATTCTTAAGTGTGTTCAAAGCACTTTTCCTTCCATTCCTTCTCCCCGAGGCAGGAATTCCCTCATAATTATCAGGCAAACAGAACAGTCCTCATGCTCAAGTGATGAGCATTCCAGGCAACAACCCAAGGAAATACTAGTTCTCTAAGATAGTGATTTCAGAAAACTTCCTTTTGCAAAAATGCCAGTTTCCTTAAACTAAAAAAAGAATGAGAACATACTTTCACTTTAGATTTCTTTAGTACTTTGCAGGCCTGGACAAAGCCCAGATTTATTGGACAAATCTTTAGCAGCTTCAACAGTTTAAGGCAGGAGCCACATCAAAGATGTTCAGTCTTTCACCTTCAGACCTCAGACTGAGAGCTGCAACTCAACGTGGGTTTTTAAAATTGCAAGTTTCTCATTTTAATGAATTTAAATCTCTCCAGTCTAAAACAAAAGCGGTTTTGCACACTCGAAATCATGAATGCCTCTTTGTTTATGCCACTGTACCCAGGCTGTCTCTGTTTGACAGCTTTGTACTCTGCAGCTATGCCAAGCCGGGCAGCACATTTCCCCGTGTGTGTTTGCACTGCTCTGTGCTCCGGCTGCAGCCGGCTGCCCCTCTTTTTAAACAGAGCCAGCTGCCAATGCAGATGTTCCAGTGAGTACGTGCAACACGTGCTCCAGGCAGAGCAGCAACTTCCTGAAAACCGGAATGGTCGGAGCTCTGCTCTTCCAGCAGCCTCCAGGCTGAGACAGCCCCAGCCCCAGTGAAACCTGCAAGGAACGGGATCCCACCGCAGCTTCGGGAGCCCGGGGCCTCCCCCAGTCAAACACCTCATTTGCAGGAATAAACTAACAACGTGTCTCCTGTTTCCCTTCATTGAGCTGCTTCATTGCCTCAACCTGGTCGAGAATTTTACGTTTTACTTTAACTCACAGTGTTTCTGTCTGACTTGCTTGAAACTGTGTTTCTCGTTCTCTCTTCCGTGCACTGCTGTGGATACAAAGCTTCCTGTGCACATCTAAAACACGTGAGGAAGTTAGTTCTTCTATTTAAGACACAGTGGGGTAGTTTGATAGAAAGAACCTCCTTTCCCGCATAGTCTCTGTTGTGGTAAACCAGTAAACTGCAACGGGAATTACGGAAAACCCCTCCGGGCCTTTTCGATCGGTGCAGTGACCCGGGCAGGGGAGACAGAACCTCAGCGCGGGGCTGGAGCTGCCCGAGGGCACCCGCGGACACAGCGGAGGGAGCGGGGCAGAGGTAGGGCGGGCCCGGAGACGGGGACTGGAAGCCGGGGAGGGTTGGAAGCAGACGGAGCTGGGAGCCGGGGGGGTTGGGGTCTGCATTCGGGGTGGGGGGGTTGGGGGCTGGAAGCAGGGGGTGTTGTCGGGAGCCGGTTGCGGATCCCGGCGGTTCGGGGCCCCCCGCGGGCCGGGCCGCCGCTCCCAGCCGAGCCCCCCTCAGGGGCGGAGAGCGCGGCTGTCGCAAAGCGCCGCAAAGCGCGGCCAATCGCGGCGGCGGTGCCGCAGGGCGCGGCGGCCATGGCGGCTTAGGGCCGGTGCGGCGCGGCGGGGCCGGGGCCGGGAAGGGCCGGGCCGGGGCTCCCCCGCCGCCGCCCATGTGGCTGCAGCAGCGGCTGAAGGGGCTGCCGGGGCTGCTGTCCAGCAGCTGGGCGCGGCGCCTGCTGCTGCTGCTGGTGCTGTTGCTCGTCGCTTACTGGTACGCGGGGGCGGGGCGGGCGCGG
>VZUI01039077.1:0-16557 GCA_013401135.1 Cettia cetti
TTTTGGGGTTTTTTTGTTTTTTTTTTTTTGTTTTTTTTTTGTTTTTTGTCCGAATTGCGGCTATAAGGGAACTGCGGATTTGTCTGCCCAGGCTAGGTCACGTAAAAATCTTTTTTCCATACCTATGCGGCAGTGCTGGGCACAGACACCAGGCTGTTTCACTGCATGAGTCACAACTTCTGCTGCCATTTTAAGGGAAGGGGACATATCAGTGAAGTGATAAAGACAAATTTAAGGCTTCCATTTTCATAGGAAGTGTACCATTAAGAAAAACCAAAAGCAAAATCGAAGTCATCAACAATGCAATTAATTTCCTACAGTTTTTGGTTATATTTAAGTAATTTTCAATTGTTGAAAATTAATAATAATAAGAAAGGATAATCCAGAATAACTGCTTAAAATATAATTAAGGAAATAAACCTTTTTTTTTCTTTTTCGTTCTTTAAGACTCTACAACATTTAAATAAAACTATTATCCCTACTATTTGCAGTCACACAGTGAATAATGGAGAAACGGTGTTTGTATTTTCCAGCAAAACTCCGTTTGAATTCACACCTCGACTAACAAACCCGCGATTTGCTAATCTGTTTCAGCTCGCGGCAATTAAGCATTTTGTTTACTCTTCTTAGAATATAAACAATTTTCTTGCCTCTTACACATTGATTTCTATTCCCGAAAACAAGACGCCCATTCAGGGGGAAAACACTCCTACCCTTTATCCACACGAACGAATTTTGAACCTAAACCCACGGTGGTTTATTTTATTCACAACTTCCAGACATTTCTTAATGCCGCGATCTTTAAGCACGGAAATAATACGCCGAGAAAAGAAAAATCAGAATTCCAGCTGAGTAGCTTTTGGAGAAAATCCCTGTATTTTTTTCCCGAACACGGATAACCTTTTAAGCCTTAATCTGCTAATTGTTAGTGCCCTATCAGCCGGATGAGTTAACCTGAAAGAGATGCTCCTCCGAGTGAGAAAACACTTCTATAGCAGAGGTGAGGGCAGCGGTTGTAGAGTCCAGAGTGTCGGCAAAAGGTATTTGCTTCTCAAGACGGCATAATTGGTTAGATTTTCCGGTTTTAAAATACCTCAGTGACTTCAGAAGAAGATTTAGGGATTCAGTTTGGGACACTTCCTCAATAAACCTGATTTTTCTTGCTACTGACACAGCATTTTAAAAGATTTTCCACAAAAAAAAAAAAATCTAAATCACGTTTAGTGGTATTTTTCAGCTGATTGGAAATAGCTGAAAACAATCATTTTCCTTCAGATTACTTCTAGGAGACACGATTTTCAAGTAAAACTAAGGGAGTGAGGGCAAGGAGGTAGTGGTTAAGGTGCTCTGGGAGGGTTAAAGCTGCTCAGTGATCACACGCTCGCAACGTGTAGCTGAGCACTGAGATCTTTGGGGAAGCCTTCTCCGGAGATGCCAGCTCTCGCTCATGTTTTCTCTCACTGCATGTGACAGCCATTTTGCAAATCTAAAGTAAATAACAATATCGCCCTCTCCTCCTCCTCGCTCCTCTCTCCCTCCAGTCTTTTTCTCTTAACATTTCTTTTGTTCCCCGAGTTGAGAGCGAGGTGCACACCGAGATGAGCCCCTTGGCCTTTTACTAGAAATGAAACCTCCAGAAGCCTCCTGCGCCTCTTGGGCTGCTCAACATGGCGCCTCTGCAGTGGTTATAGGTGATGTCTTCTTGAGGCGTCCTACATATTTAAGCAGAAGTCTTTAATGATAGATGAGCAATTCTCAGCTAGAGCTCCTCCCTGGGCTGCTGCGGAGGGCTGGCGGGGGGAGTTGGGGATGACTAATCGTGACTCCCACAGGTCATTGCTGAGGAACAGTTGCAGGTGAATGGGAAGCAAGGAATAAGTCCTCAATCTCCAAGCCAAAGGAGCGAGGGAAACGGTGAATTTGAGCCTCCAGCTGCCCGAAATTGTTGTGCCTTCAGGCGGCCAGGCCTTGACTTTCCCTTCTTGTGTCGGGCAGAGTCCTAGAGAAGCGGCAGAAGCCCGGCGACACCATCGAGCTGACTGAAGATGGAAAGCCCATGGAAGTGCCCGAAAAGAAAGCCCCGTTGTGCGACTGCACCTGCTTCGGGCTGCCCCGGAGATACATCATTGCCATCATGAGTGGACTGGGATTCTGCATTTCCTTCGGGATCCGATGTAACTTGGGAGTGGCCATAGTGGATATGGTCAATAACAGCACCATACACCGAGGAGGAAAAATTATTAAAGAGGTGGGAACCTTTCCCTCATAAATCCCACATCCTCCTAGTACAGCTCTCAGTCAAGCACCTCAGCGCAGGTGGGACGAGCTCTGGATGGTTTCGCGGCATTTCCACCCTCCTGAGCCGCGATGGTCCCCGGCCCCCTCCCCCAGCCCGGCTCCCCGCTGCTCTTCGAAGGACGGAAATCCCGTTCTTGACACAGAAACAATTCCTGCCGATTATTCCTACTTTTTCATTTCAGTTCCTAGCCCCGTATTATTGAGCGGACAATTCGCCCCCCGCTCCCACCCTGTCTTTCCCACACAGCCTTGAAAAACGCAGAAATCTCCTAAAATAAACGTAGGGAATGGGAGAAGGAGGGCATCGAATAAGGCACTGTCAGCGGGTACATGTCGCCGTAAAGGAGGCGGGGAGGTTTTGCAGGAATGTTTGAAAACACTGGGGTGAATTTGCTTTGACAAAAGGCGTTAAATGATAGGAGCCGTTTCAAAGCGCGCTAAAGGGTGGTGAGAAAGATGTGACAAACGCAGATGAGTCCTAAAGACCCAAATCCTCTGGCAAACCCCTTCCGGCTTGCTGCCCACACAGGCAAGGTGAGTGCGGGCTGTGTCTGTGAGCGGGGTCCCGGGGCTGCCCTGCCTGGCCTCGCCAGCCGTGCCTCGGCCCGGGGGCTCAGGCCACACACTGCCTCTCTCGTGTCCCGGGGAGGCACGGGCGCTGCCGGCTCGGATGCTGTCACTGGGCTTGTTCTGCTGGTCTGGTGAGCTTTTGCGGCGGGGGGCTGGGGCAGAGCCCGGCATGGCAACCCCTTCGATTGTACTGCGGGTGAAAGCTCTCAAGTGGCACAATTACAGCTTTCCTCTTGTCTTTCTCTCTCCTGCGTCCCGCTCCCTTGCACTGGAAGAAAGCGAAGTTTAATTGGGATCCCGAAACAGTTGGCATGATTCACGGCTCTTTTTTCTGGGGATACATAATCACCCAGATCCCCGGAGGGTACATCTCATCCCGGCTGGCTGCGAACAGGTAAACTGCGCCCGAACAGCGCCGGGGCTCGGTGCGAGCTCCGCACGGCCGGGGCTCCTCCGCATCCCGAGGCAGGAGCTTAGGAAAGGGAGGGACGCTTGCATGTGATCCAGGAACTCCACTGTGATGCTGTATTCATTGCTCACCCTCCTTCAAGCGACCCCCTGGTTTTGCTGGGGATGTCTCGTGTTGGTTTCCTTTTCCTTTAGACAGTCACTTAAGGAGGTTATTGGCAACGAGGTTCAAACAACACGTATTCAGAGGCAAATTCAAAGAGTCATTATTTCATCAAAGCTTGAGAGATATTTTTCCCCCTGTGACTGAATTAAAGAATTTTATGATTTTTGTTTTAATGAAAAGGAAAACCGTCAGCAGGAATTTTTCATTAAAGCACAAATGAATTTAGAATGGTCGAAAAACATGTTTAAATGAGACTTCCACAATGAAAAGAAAGTGCAGATGGTCCGGGGACTTAAGGACTCGTTTCTATGGTGTCTGGCAATTTTTCAAGCACCCAGGGTGCGATTCTACCTGTTAATTAGATCCACTGAGCATTGAAGACACATGAGGCTTTCACATCCATGCTTAATGCCACAGGCTCGTCGTTCACAGGAGCAGCAAAGGTCCTAGTGCCACTCTTCAAAGCAGTACCACGCTAAGTGGGAATGGATAGCAACCTCAGCCATGTACACCTTTAACTCTGCTCAGGAGTGGGCAACATGAAAGGTAGCCCTAGATGGGCAGAGAGACTCAGCCTGACGAGCAAGATGGCTTATGTGTGCTTGAGACTGAGAGGAAGGAGGGAGTGTGGCTAAAGCAAAAAATGGTCTCAAGATAAATAGCCTTTAGATCTACAGTAGAAACGAGTATTCTCAAACAGAGAGATGCTCTGTAACTGAGAGAACAATAATATCCTACCCTTAAAAACAAATAAATCAAACCACGTAATTTTTAAACTGGGGTGTCCATTGTCTTTTTGTTTACAAGTGCCATCTTTCCGATAATGGCTCAGAAATGTAAAAGTTTTTTTCAAATAGCCATTAAGTGCTTTTTAAAGGACTATTTACCTTTTTTTCCTCCTTTAATCATTTTTGCATCTTTACACGTTCTGTAACTCCTCAGGACTAATTGGAGTTTCGGTTGAGTAAGGGCTGCAGAATCTGACCCAGAGAATCAAAGCTGTCCTCATTCACCCAAACAACATCAGGAGACCCTTCTGAACCCATTCAGATGTAAAGTGATGTAACTACAGAAATTTGCAAGACAATGGCAGGGACATTGCCAGGAAAAGTCAGTAGTAGAAGCACACAAGTTGTCATGTTCGAATCAGATTTTTCTCTTCTTCACAAACGTTTACATTTATGACAATAATGGAGGACTACTCCAGTCAAGCTAGGTGCACTTTATCTGGCTAGGTATCGTTCCTGTGCAAGCACTTCATGCCTCAGGTGTATTGTATCATTTCCAGGCATTTTTTCTGCCTATATGTTCTGTAAGGAGCCAGGTTATTTGGGTGCTTACCGCAAGTGGTGTGATGAAACCCCTTCTTTTCTTTTTGTGTTTTTCACAACCAAGTCAGTGACTGTAACTGTTCCAGTGATATTTATCACGTTGGGAGACTGATGATTATCTGGCTAGAGTTTATGAACCTTTCAATGAGTCAGATACCATTATGACACTGCTGAGACTTGATGAGGTCTTCACATTTCATCAGTCGTTTGGGGAGAATATGTATAAATGCTGATAAACTGTGGATACATAAAGATCCAGTCGATCATATGATATATTAAGCTTTTGGTTGAGTGATTTTTTTTCAGTATATGACACTTGAGTGCAAAGTACCATCAGAGAGGGAGGGACCACTCTGAAAAGCAGTCTGAGTGGGATTTTAAGCCATATGGGACCAGAAACACGTCACAACACATCACTTCCAGCATGACGCTCTGCTAAAGTAATCAGTGTAATCCTGGAATGTTTATTTTTCTTTTTTTAGTGCAATGAATGTACTTAAGTCAATGATGTTGACCTTGGATTTTTGTGGGTAATTTGGACACATTCATGTCAGTATGGGTGTTGAAAAATTAGAGATTGCTTTAGAGATCTTTAATTGCTTCAAAAATGACAGTATAAAGTGATGCCTAGTGAAAGAATCAGCAAGAACTATGTATTCAGGTTACATGTACATTAAAAGATTACTAGGAGGTAATCTGATTGTAAGAATGCATATAATTCCACTGGAAAAATTGCTTGGTGTAAGTGTATGCTTTAGCCCTCTGGAAAGAGATGACAAGATTCAGCAATTGTCAGCCATACAAGCAAACAAAAAAAAAAAAAGCTTAAATAGTAACAATAATGACTCCCCACCAATGGTCCAACCAGAAAAATTATGTGATAGTTTTTTTCATTGGGTTTTAAATTCCTATGATGGAAGTTATGTTTTAGCTATTGTGAAATGTTTGCGGTGGAGGGATAATTAAACAAAATATAAGGGATAATCAAGGGCTGCTGCCATAGTGAATTTCAGGCTACGTGGCCCTACAAGTAAGTACACGTTTTGTTCTTAATCTAAAAATGTAATAATTTAATTCAAATTAATATTCCCTACTTCACATTCATGCTACTGCAGCTGTCTGTGAATAAACCACCTGCTGTGCTGTCACACACATATGGAAAGGTGTGAAACTGTACTCTGTTTTATCACCTCATCTCAAGATAATTTGAATATCATGATATTTTAAACTTCTGATACAGCCTTTAAATATTCTTTATGTTGGAAATCTATAACAAACCCCTTGCCCTAACAAAAGCAATGCTAAATGCTGTGGCAGTATTTTCCTCACTGATTTCTTAAGTGAAATGTTTAAACATTTACTGTAAATCAGGAAAGATTCTTTGAAATTTATAGGGCATTGTTAGATTACACAATAGAGAATCAATTCCCAGTGCAGTTGTGTATTTAAAATAGAAATGCCAGTTTTGACTGCATGTGCCAGGCATTTTTTCAGAAGTAAATCTGCAATAATCACAGGCAATTTTTTATAAAACAAAGCTGAGTGACTATTTTAGCTCATTTGTGTATACTCAAACATTAGAACTTTCTGACACAAAGAGACCCAAAGGGCAGAATAGAATGTCAATTTTTTAAAAATTAAAATCACCTATGGTCATGACATATATTTCTTATTATCTGTCAAAGCTCAAATCCTGGCACTATTCACTTTAAAAAATGTAACTACATGACTATACTACATTTCTCTACAATGCAATTATCTCTCATCTATGCTGAACTCTTAATCATTGTCGTTCTAATCTGAATGAAATTATACGAATTAACATTTCACTTCAAATTAATCATTGTTTCTCAAGTGTCATTCTTCTAGTTATTAAAGGCTAAATCCTTCTTCCCAGCAAGTAATCTGATAGGATTATTTGTATGAATAAAATGAATGATATTTCAGACAACTGTCAGTGCATCTTGTCTCAGAGTCCCACAGATTTTCACGGAAACTGTCATTAGCATGTCAGTGAAATCAGAATCTCTCTAACTCAGCCTTATTGACAACAAGCACAAAAATTTACGGTAAAGTACTGGTTTAGAAATGAAAGTAAAAAAGGGGTCCCAGAAGTTCACATCTTTAATTTCTCTATTTTAAAAAGGGAAATTGTTCCGTTCTTTTAGCTGGTAGGCATATTGTGTGCTTTCTGATTTGCAAACAAATTCACAGCATGAGTAGGGGATTACTGGATGATTAAACAAGTGCCAACTTCTAAACTTCTGAGCACTCAAGCTGACCTTGCACTGTGAGGGAAACCCCCTAGAGCTGCAGTTGCCAACTCCACCTTCCATATTCAGTCCAAAATCCTGCAGATTGAACTGGTCTCTGATCCCTGGCACTGGTGTGGGGCTCATCTGCTTCCTGGCAAAGAAGGCAATACTGCACAGAAAATCCCCAAGATGCTTTTGTCACCCCACTGCATTGCAGGTCCCTTTAAGCACCAGTCTTTTCAAGAAGGGGACTGGGGGAACTGGAAGCTGGTGCTGCTGCTCCCTCTGCCATATGGTTCAGGGGGCTTCCATTTTTCTGTCATGAATGATGAAGCTGTTTTCACCATTTAATGATGCAACAAGGGATTTAGAAGGGGGTTTTGCTTAATAAAAGGGGGCCTCAGATGTGTGACAAAAATTAATAATGTATCCAAGCCCTTATTATACTAGATTAGATGGCGGGAGGTCGACTTTTACATATTAATGCTTCATGAAGGGCTTATAATAGGATTTAGTATGAAGAGCACAGAGACACATCCCCCTCCTCCCATATACACATATGAATGAAAATAACCTGTTTTATCTTGATTTAAGAAAGCCAGATAAAGCTGTTTTACTATGGCTTCTGGCCACAGATTCTTTTTAAAGAGGTTTGGTTTTAAGTGATTCTCCTATGATGCATGTTCAACCTAGGACTGGTGCTTGGGAATAAGTGTTCATGGCAAATGGCAAAGATAGATTATTATTTCTGGTTTTTGTGGCAGCTGAGTTCATCTACCACTCCAATATTCATGGCATAATCCCAGTTTTGTTAGCCCTGTGCTGTTTTATGCAAATTAAGGGCCCAATTCAGAGAAAACCACTACATTCTGTCTATCATTTAGGAAAACATAAATTGTCAGAGTCAGCATTTCACAGGGATATGTTTACAATAAAGGGGTCAACAGAGTCATTGGGAAACTAGCCTGTAGTAAACAAAAGTCAGAAAGACAGTATCTGCCACAGAATAGCTAAAGCGTGTCTCCCCATAATGGCTTCAGTTCTACTTAGCTAATTTGAAATACATAAACATAAGTAAAAGTTATCCCAAGAAAGGTTATCAGTGATATTACAGGCTGAAAAAGACAACTAGACTAAGACAAATATTGTTGGGAATATTTAGGTCACAAAGGAGATGAACAAGTGACATGATAGGTATATTTAAAAAAAAAATATCAATACAGGTAGTATAAGTCTTCCAAATGAGAGGCTACTCACAGTTTGCAGTCAAGGAGGTGACTGTGAAGAACAGCTGAAAATGCAAGGGGAACAGCTGAAAAAAAAGAAAATAAATCACACTATTATCAAGCAAAAATAATCTTTTCAGAGTCAGCAAGAGAACAATTTATATTTATGTATGTTAGAAGCAGGTGAACCATCATTAATGCTTTTAACTTTTAACTTTCAAGGCACCTCAGGCAAGAGTGTTATAGGCTAAAATGTTATTTTCTCTGGTACTGAGAAGCAGCTGTGTGACACTACATTGACAAATGTGGAATTTTGGAACTAATTGAATTCAGAAGGGAAGTAATTCTCAAAACACAAAATTCAGAGAACCAAATTTATCCTTGACTAATGTTTTCAGGACTAAATATAGAATTTTCAGATTTTAGCTCTCCTTGTTGAGATATAACTACAAGAGTAGGGTTATGTTTGAAATTTGGACTTATTTTTCATTTCATCCTCCTCTATGAAAATCCTTTCAAATCCTTATCTATATAAAAATTCATTACAGTTTACATAAAATTGCACCAGATACTTTCAGAGAATCCTAGAATGGTTTGGGTTGGAAGAGACCGTAAAGATCTCCCAAATCAAACCCCTGTGCCACGACACCCCTTTCAGAACAAGCTGGAAAAGAAATTTCTTATTTATTAGGATTATATCATTCAGATATGTCAACACTGTCAAATAACTTTGCTCCCAGTTCTCTTCTAGTCTTGAGTTTCCATGAGTCCTTACTGCATTAGCAGTGATATCTAATAAATAAAACAGTCTCTGAAGCAAAACCCAGGGATGCTTCTGACCAATTGCAGGCACTCTGTGCAACAGGAATCCCTAATCACCTCTACTTGCTTTGTTGCCTCACCCCAAAACAATTTGTACACTGGGTTTGATGGACTAAATGTTATCTAGGTTGGTTGCATAAAAATGCAAATGTCACTGCCACTTTGCTGAGAAGAAATCTGCCTGTGCTCTGGAAGTGTCGATACAATCAGCTCTAACATGTGGCCCATATATCAGAAAACTCCAAAAAACAGTATAGCAGCTTTTGAGCCTAACACATAGTAGTTATCCTCCCAAACAACTGCACAAAACATTTTAAAATTAAACCTACAGATGATTCCTGTGAGAGCGTGTTATGTATCTCTAAATCAGCAGAGACAGTGGAACCACAGCCTAAGCCCTGCGCGTTGGTGAGGTGATTAGAATGAGACAATCCTGGTTTGAAACATTATCAAGCAGATTACATATTTAAAGAGCAAGCTGTCCCAAAGCTAATGAGCTAGAAGGAATGAGCCAGAGCTTTATCTAGACATATATAGATAAAATGAGTTGTAAAATGAAACCGCAGGTTAAGAGATTCCTCAGCTGGATTCAGACAGGAAAGAGAGAGGATTGGTACTGTGAGAAAATGAATGAAGGAAAAAAAGCAGACGAGGTGTAGAGGATCTGATTTGCTTAGTGACACAAAAGAAAGAAGATAGGATTGCAGGTGTGGAAACTGAAGAGATTAAAACCATTAAAATAAAACAGCATGGGTAGAAGGCATATACTGTATATATGAAGCAAAAAGTTGGAAAGGAAAAAGTACTACTAAGTAGGGCAAATGTTTATAACTTCTCAGATGGAACCTGATCTGCTTATGAAAGGATAATGTAATGCACTTGCTGTTGTAAGAACAACAATTTGCATTTAATGGCCCAGGACTTTTTTACATTCAGCATCAATTCCAATGATGCTGTCATCCAACAGCGCCCAAGTTTTTTATAAAATACACATTGACATATCAAAAAATTGGTCTGCAAGCAATGGAAGGCACAGCCTGAAAACAGCTTAAGGTCTTGGTATGAGTCAGTGGCATCAGTGGGGTTTGAAGGAGGCAGAAAGCTGAAGGATTTTGGGTTGCTGATACACATGGGCTTAATCTCTGCATGGCATTTCACACCAGTGCTGGATCCAGCCCCTTGTATCATCTGTTTTGCTACAAGTCTCATGAAAATTTGGGATTTTTTTATCTTCCAGCCTGGCAGATCAAACCATAGCAAACTCAGTTCATCAGAATTTACATGTTTTATATCAAAGTCTTAAAAGGCCCTCATCACACCTGGTATGGGTAGAAATATGCTTTGTAAGGAGGGAAGAGTTGTCAGTTAACTCCTGAAATTTCTGTATATTCAAAGAAAAATCTAAGTTGAAAGATTTATCACAAACTGTCATTGCCAACAACTTTTGCAGCAGATTCTGAAAAGCTACTATAAGCCCACAGACATTCCAGTTAGTTCCTGCCTTGCTTCTTTCTAGACATTATGTTTTACTGGAAAAATGAAGTGTTTAATACAGCATTGTGCATTGCAGTTCCTCTCAGACAGAATATTCTTTGAGTTGTATAAAAATGTAACATAAGCATGTGTATGCTGTGTTGCTGCCCTTTGCAGGAGAAGGTGTGCCACGGATGAAAGACAGTAGGTAGAGTAAAAGAATACATTTCAGAAATTTTGAGCTGACAGAATAGTCTACAATGTCACATTATGTGAAAGATGTTCTGCTGCTCAGAGCTGCTGCTGCTGCACTAGAGAGGACTCTCCCAAACAAGCACTGTTCAAGAAAGAACAGTAGAGTCAAAACCCACCTTAAGTTTTTACACATATTTCACAAAATAAGTCTTTGTTTAACATATTTCATGTGTTTTCTGTAAGGCAAATGGCAAACCAGCTCACCAGCTTGACTCCAAATACATTTCATTTATTTTATAACAGATATTTTTCAGCTAATCTTTAAACTAGGTTGGGAAGACTTCACAAGAAAGCTCATGTTTTCCATTTATTTTCCAGCCTTACCTAACAAATTTCTAACTATGATTAGGGAAAATGTATTCTTGCTGTTTACAAATCAAGTATTTGGTCAATGCACATACTTCATCCAATGAAAATAATGTTCTCTAGAATATGATCAATATTCATGTAAAATTGTCAAAAGCAGAGGTTTTCCAGAAAAGAACATGGGTTACATTTTCCCTGAGTTACAGTCAGAAGAAACTACTTTATAATATTTTTAATTTAATTTATTTTAGTAGTGCAAAATGCTCTCACACACACACCCCCACACAGCCACACACACCCTACGATTCCTTAAAAAACTAACAAAATAATCACGCTTTCCTATTCACTAGATAGACCTTCCATGAAATGATGACCAGTGGCTCCTTGGAGGGAAAAACTATTCAGTTACAGTCCTAAATTAATTTGCTATGGAAGCTGTTGAATACTTTCTATACTTTCATATTTTTCAATGCAAATCTGTTAAAATACTTGCAATGGTGTTTTGTAGGTGTAAATGACCAAGACTTACTGTTCTTTAATTATTTTGAATTTTAATGAAATTTTGTTGATAATTCACTGCTACAACATTTGATACAACATATATTACAACATCTTAAAACTACAGCATTTTCTTGTTTAAATAAATATTAAAATGTCCATTCTAAACATACAGTTACTTTTCAAAAAATTTTTTAAAGGAGAAATTTAGCTGAGGTACTTCATATGCTTTAGAAAAGACACACTGGGTATCTATGAGTTTCATTTTCTCAAGGTGACTTTAATTATTCAGAGAATAGACACATCAATAATTGTGGAAATTGTCAAATTAAAAATTGACATAAATAAAAATACAGGGGACTCAGACGAGGCATTGATTCTACCACATGCACATCTAAAAGGGTGTTCAGTTTCATGAATTTTTTAAGCAGCAATTTTCATTCCCAGTCCCTGGGGTAAAAGGATGTCTCTAACCAGGACCCTTTACTTCCAGATATCCTATATGTAACTCTATATGTCATCCATCTGGCACCCAGCATTTGAAGTGCTCTGTGCTCAGCTCACTTTTTGAGCTGACACTTCTTCCAGCTGAGTAACAATATCTGTAACACACTGCAGAATGCTCATGTAATGTGAATTGCCTGACAAAGGCAGATGACAATAGTGCTGCTGTACAGATGCAGAGATTAGAAATCCAGAGATGAAAATAAATACATTTATTTTTCTATTGTCCAAAAGAGAAAAATGAATCAATTGACTTGAAACCTGAACAGATTAATTCCCCCTGCAACCTCGTTCCATTCTAAGCTCTTCTCCCAAGCTGTCAAAGTAATTTTCTTTCTCTTCTCCCATCCTGAATGTCTCACATTCAAATATGATTTTGCTATTATTACTACTTATATTACAACAAGATTAAGTCACGGTTCATGACCTTTCAGGGCAATGTCAGCAAAACACTGAAGATCAGTGTTAGGTTCTGATTTTTGGTACTTAGTCTACTCAGTCTAAAAATAGAAATAGATAAGTAAAGCATAATTTTTTTGGGGGAACGGGGTGTGTTCGGTTTTTTGTTTTGTTTTGTTTTGTGGTTGTTGTTGTTTTGGGTTTTTTTGGAGGTTTTTTTATTGTTTCAGGACTGCTTCTGGCCACTTATGAGGATCAGAATCTATTGGTGTTTTCCCCTCTCCTTGACATAATACTACCGTATTTATTGTCTTCTGTGGTGATTTTCTTCCAGATATAGTTACACAGTTGCTGATTTTGAGTCAGAAACGAATTTTTTTGCAAGGCTTGGGGCTGCTGAAGACATGCCATGACATTTTAATTCTGTCCTAATGCAAGGGCCAAGAATTATGGCAGTGTCATTTGTCTCACCTGCTTTATCTCTGTGATGTAACATAGTTTTCCCAGAGTTCACCTTAGTCTGCTAAAGCTCTTAATTTGTGCCACAGCATTAAAACATTTTGTGGGGTTTGGAGCATGCCCAGAATGAAATAGGTTTTCAAGGATACCTCTGAATGGAAGTGCAGCCACATGGATTTCCTAGGCTGGGCTTAGCCCACGGGACACCCTGTAGCAAGCCTTGGCTCACTCCAGAGCCCAGCTGTGGAAGCACAACTGAAGAAAAGTACAGCAGGGCAGAGCAGCTTTAAATCTGTGTGTCCAATAAGGGCCACACTCTCCATTCCATGTAATATCAGAAAATCAAGAGGGCAAACCGGCTCTTGTATAAAAATGCAGTGGGGTGGAGAGCAACAAACATTCCTAAATAAGCTGGAAACCATGTTTTGCAGGGAACTGTATCTGTCTGAGGATGAACATGAACCATCAATGCATACATCAGTGGAACCACACACACATCCAATTTGCCAGGAAAACATAAGGAATCTAAGCTTTCTAACCCACTGCTGGACTTAACATTGCAGAAAAATAGAGCAAGACACAGAAATTAAACATAAAGGATCATAAATCACTAGTTTAATGGACAGAAAAAAATGTAAGCAGAATGAACAGGATTATGCAATTTGAGGGTTTGATGTGTGAGTCAGCAAAATAGCTTAGAAATGCCTGAAGAACAATCAGGATTGCTCCATTTCCCAATTAAATATATTCAAATGTGAGCTGCATTCAAATATATTTTGATTGACTATAGCTCAAAATAATTTTCAGTTGATCTAAATAATAATAAATACTGCCAAGTGAGATATTTAAAGCAATGAACCAGTAAGTTTTTACAAAAACCAGCACCATATCATGGTATTTTGTTAGGTAGAATTTACTATTTATGGAAATAAAAGTAAGAAGTTTAAAGAGCACAAAGGAGAAATAACTTACTATATTTATGGTTGTGAGCTGAGAGATGCAAAGCAAATATAGGAAGATTTATTTGCTTTTGATTAAGAGTTATAGAGGAAATGGGCTCACCAAAATAGCCATGCATGGCACCACTTTTAATAGGGATTTACAAAAAGAATTGAAAAAGCCATTTCTTGCAAGAGTCGTAATTTAACTCTAACTTATTCTACTTTTAAATCCTTAGATTTTTGGGGACAGAGAGGAAATTATTCTTATAAAGCATAGTTCAGAGAGAGAATTGACTCACAAATGACACTGCAGAATTATTTCATCATCTGCACCCTGATGTAACTGAATATTCAGCAGTACTTGTGTGTCTAAATGGAGGCAAGATTTTAACCTGGAAGAAGCATGTCTCTGATCATTCCTTCAGTTACATTTTCCTTTGTTTTCCAAAAGGAACAGACTCAAGGAAGCAGCTTCTCTTTAGTAAATGTGAGAACAGAGGCAGTTCTGGGAAACACAGCTTTCAGTTGTGTGCAAATAGAAGCTGATTTCAGATACAGGATTAAAAAATTAGAGTAAATTTCCCTGAAGAAACAGTTACTTAATGCAACAATTTTGTAAATCTTATCATTATAAAGAGATGGCATTTTTTAATATTCTATCTTCGTGTGATGTTAACAGAACAAGACACCATTGGAGTTCATGTAAATGCAAAGAGGTATTAACTGTAAGAAAATGAAGTGCATTCAGTCTTGGAGTAGAAACTTACACGTAAAGAAATCAAAAGTAGAAAAAAAATTAGGTCAAAATAGTCCTCACAGTGCAACACAATCATCTGCCTGGTCAGTACCAACAAATGTATGGAACACGCTGACAAGCAAAGCCAGAAATGTGCTGTACAGAGAGCTAAATGTTGTTTAACTTCAGAGGGAGATCAAAGGGAGCACAATGAGGAGACAAGACTGAGAGCTCTTCAGCAAAGCTTCCTTACTATGCCCTTTAATACGTGTCAAACAATGTGTTAAAGGCATAATGCCGCTGAGTGGCATAACACTCAGTTTGCTATTTGAAGGTTTGTTTCAGACTGTGATTCTAAATACAGAATGTGGAATATTGTGTCTTTGAGGAGAATTTTCATCCTGCTTCTTTAGCCCAAGGTCTGTTTCTCACTGACTTACAGCACTGTACCAGTTCCTGAAGAACACAAGCGAAGGTCAAAGGTTTCTGTCAAATCAGTTCCACATCAAATACTGTGATGTCTAATGTCATCAGATTTATATTTGCATTATATAGCTTTATACAAAAAAAGACAACAATCATGCTGGAGAAGATGTTTCCTTCTACAAGAGGTGGATATTAACTGAATCAAATAAAAATTCAGTCAGATCAGTGGAATTGAAAATGGATCACCAATTCATGCATCTATCTAGACTTTGTAATGTGCTTTATTTGAAGTTAGGATGCTGTGGAATCAAAATGAGAAATTTTCAGTGAGTAGCCTCTGAAAAAACCAGCAGTAAGAATGATCTATTTTCTACAGATAGGTGTTTCCAGATTAACTCTTGTGCCTAAGAAAATCCCAGCTCTAAAATTCTTCCTGATGCTTTTGGCCTGTATGAAAGTGTTTTAAGCTTTATAAGGAGTGAATGCATGGTGTCACTTTCTTACAATGAAAGCACATGAGAAGCTTACTGGCCATCTGTTTCAGCAAGCCATTTGGTAACAGCTCCTTATTTTGTTTTCACTGGGTGGAGAATTCAATCAGATTTGGTTGAAATTAGTGTGAAAATTAAAGTAAAGTAGGTGTTTATAGGGAAAGTAATATCTATACCTTTGATTGCATAAGATATATTTCTGTAGGAAATTATGCTAAACAGATAAATACATCCAGGTTTGGTCTGGGTCTTACCAGACAGATTATTACACCAGATGGAAGGAGACACTTACCCAGTCCAGTCACTTATCCATATTGATACATAAGCATAAGTAGAACAAGTCAATTGGAACAACACTGGAGTCACTCACTTTCCCTTTTCCCCCACCTTTGCAGAGTATTTGGTGCTGCTATACTGCTGACATCTTCCCTCAACATGCTAATACCATCTGCTGCCAGGGTGCACTATGGATGCGTCATCTTCGTTAGGATCTTGCAGGGCCTTGTAGAGGTATGGAAAAATTGTAAAATAACTAGTAAATGTGATAGATGTTTGCTAGTCTTTAACTAGCAATTGCAGCTTTGGAAGAAAGAAATGGTCTTAAATTTATTACTGATTTTGAGTATAAAGGATTTCCATGTATGAATTACAGCTGTTTGATTTTCCTTCAGCTGTAAAATTTCACAGCAAAGTATTCTCTGGCTGAGAAGCCAGATGCATTTAGCACTGATGTTTCACTAAAATCCTGTACTGCATCAGGCTTGTACTGGTGTGATTCTCAACAGTTACTTGCTGGTCACTATCACAGAATAAATGTATAATAAAAACTTAAGGTTATATTAAAAGTCCTGACCATGCCATGTGTTTGTTGGAATGAATAAGAGGTTTACCGTAATTTAAGAGAGAAAAAAAAATATAGCCTTTCCTTTCCTTTCCTTTCCTTTCCTTTCCTTTCCTTTCCTTTCCTTTCCTTTCCTTTCCTTTCCTTTCCTT